>LOND01000323.1:44091-115790 GCA_014220965.1 Paragonimus kellicotti
AAACCGGATAAACAGAGTCAGGAGTAAGGCAGTCGCAAGAAAACTATTTCTGGAAGCACAGAGAAAAAACCAAAAAAAACAGATGCGTTCGTTGTGTATGGTGCCGTTGTGCTGTGCTTCGGAACGGTTTGATGTTGTTTTTGTTTCTTTTTCGCCTGATCTGATTCGATGTGTGTGTGGTCGGTCTGTCTTTGCAGTATTATCTCTGTGCGAATGTGCCGAATTTCTTGGGTTGTGACTGTTGAGTCTGTTTCCGGTGATTGATGCGTATTTGTGCGTGTGCGTCACCTGCTGCCTTGCGGTACAGGCTTTTGGGCCAAAGGCTTTGGTTGAGGGCCCTAATCGCTCTCTCTGTCCAGGTCTGGGCGTCCTGACAGTATCCTAAGCTCACAAAAACCATGACTATACAAACCATCATTCTCACCTTCACCGTTGACCACGGGTTACTGTTTATTAAGCCGTTCTTATGGCCTACTTTATCATCCATTGGAAGATCAACATACAGGCCGTCTCCACCTGGGTATCGTCGGTCGTTTTCAACATTCTTGACATTGGCTGACAAATTCCTGTTGGTAGTGTTTGATCCAGTTGTTTAATTGTTACACAACTATAAATATGCGGTTTTAAATTCGGGCCGAAGAAGTGATACTGCTTCCTAAATGTACAAATCGGCTAGCAACCTCCATTATCACGTTTGTTTGAAACTAACTTCGCTTACCTGTGTAGATCTCTGAGAATCGTTGTAGCTGTACAGTGAGCGTTGGACGGTTTCCTGTAGACATCCTTTTTTGCCCCTATTGCTGATCCTCCTCATTGGTCGTCCTTCATCCACAGATGAACTAATCAAGAGGCGACATTATTTGTCATTGAACTATTGCGCTGTTGTATGAATCATGCTGTCCATTCAAAAGACATGTCTGTAAGGCTACCTAATAGTTCACAGTAAGTTTTTATGTAGCAGTCCGCCTAGTACCCTTTTTTTATGTCGTACCAACCATGATCAGTGCATATCAGTAGAGCGAAAGGTTAGTTGACACCTGTTCATTGTCAGTAAGTGAATGAAGTCGGATACCTGACCGCAGCATGACTACAAATTCCCTCTGACATTCGTTCTTTAGGATTTCGACACTATGTAATTTGATGACGCTTCTGGTGTGTTTGTGTTTGGAATCAACACCTATTCGCAAAACACTTCACTCCAGCCTTAAGATATTTTTTTATTCCGTTATGGGACCGTAGATCGTATCATGATTTCATCAATAGAATGTGTCTCAAATATTCTCACCTGAGCTTTAATGAAGACTACAAGCTTGTACATGTACTTCTCGAAGAATGGGTCACACTTTGTGACATAAAACATGTGCTTATGTCATGTATTGTTGGATTATACCATCCACTCTGCTCTTGAGAAATGATGAATGGCAATTTAAAAAATGTTTTCAATGCATTAAATTAAGCTGTTCTATTCGGTTTACTGTGTAGATTTGCCTATTTCATCATGTTCGTCCGTAAAAGTGCATTTGTCTCTTTGCCGAAACATACATCTATCTTTCGTAGGTCACTTCATTACGTCCAAGGCCACCCGGATTAAAATTATTTTTATTACTAACGACGGCATTGCCGTCGAGATGTCTACTATCGTTTGAATCTCAGCTTGCTTAGACGAGGTTTTGCGTTGTTCTTGTGTTGACTTCAGCTTTAAAAGATCCTTTGTTGCACTGAGCACCAGTCAAAGGTTTTCGGGATTGTCCCGTTTGGATAAGGATGAACATCATACCGTCTTATTAGTACTCACATGTAGATGTGGACCTGACAGAAAACGGCTGATAGCACATCGTAACATTTAAATTCATTTGACTCTCGTATGTGCAAGTGTATTTGTTCCTAAAGAAACGTGTGACCGTTTTAAAACTTTGTTAACGTTCCACGGTGTAGTTTGGTGCAAGTTCGCGTCTGCCGTGTTTATTTCACGTAGTGGTTTTGTTTGACATACATTTACTTATTCACAACATGCACACGTCTTTATAAAATGAAGGAAATGCACAGCAAATAATAGTATAGATCTGTAGTGCCCCCTCTTTTGACTCTTTGTTTACGCACTACAAAAGTTACTTAAATTTTCATTACTTTACTTGTTAGGTGCGTAGTTTGTGGCCTAATATCAGCATTTTCGATAAAATATGGATTGGCACCACGTTTTCGTTGCAGTGTGTATATGTTTACATATCTGGTGGCCTACATTGTCGCTGTTAATGGATCCGCATTATCTTAAGCTGTGATGTTTGTAGGTGTTTCAGCTGCCACTGCTTTGATTGTTTCGAGCAGTCGCTAAAGAACCCCTTCTTAGCCGTGACCATTAGGTTCGTACATTTATGCAAACACCAGACCAATGAGTGCGTTGGTCAGAGCTGAAATTAATTCGATCACACGCAACATATAACAATCATCTATCCCTTGATACTTTTTCTTGTGAATACGAACATCCCTTGTGATTCTGCGTTCTATTAAATGCCTATTTTATCTGAAAAAATGTAACTACTTAGATCATTCGTTATGTTTGAACTTCACTATGATGTGATGCATACCTACCCTGTATTGGTAATTTGTTAGCGTTGATTGTTAACTTCGTGACTTATTGGCGTATCTTTTTTTTTCTCGGATTGTGAGTTCAATCTTCGGAAATCACTTATTGGTCTTTTCTTTTAGCTTTTATTGGGTCACTCTTAAGTTACGCCGTTATGCTAAATGAGGACCGGATGCACGGCAGCCCACTTCCAGAGAGCTTTCCAGTCCATTCAACTGAGAAGGCTCCCACACACTCTTCGGTTTGTTTACAAGGATGCGAAGTCTTCGCTTCCAAATCTCCCTTTAGGCCGATTCGTCCGTTCTCAAGTCCGCTGAACGCGACCGTACAACACCCCTCACATACTTCATTAGTGGCCAATCGTACTGAACGCTCACTTGCCAGACCATCAAGCACTCCACCAGGAGACCTTCTGTTGTTTACTGCTGAACAGAAGTTCCGGTCTAATTTGTCGGAACTGTGTTGCGAAACTCAGGACGAACTAACAATTCTCGCATCTTCTTCGGATTACCTCATTGATGGAACTCGGAGCGATTTACCTGTCGGTGACTTTACGCACAATGAAAGGGACACGTCAGATATGTTGGGTCAGTATTCCTCACTGTCTACTACCGACGTTTCATTGTCGCATCCCACTTTGACAGTTACGGCGTGCTCATCAAATACGTCTTGGTCTAAATTTCATATAACTACAGCCTCTTCCAACTCTATTTTTTCGCCCGAAACTAACGATATTTCAGACTATCAGGTAGTTGCTTTTTATTATCACTTTAATCTTCCTCTCATAGGTTACCACAAAGCGCCCCCAATTAAAACGCCCACACTCAGCTATCTCGGAAAGTTCTGTGCTATCGACGGAAGATGTTTTGTCTCGTCCTTTGTCTGCACCGAAGCGCTTGTTCGAATACGCTTGCGATCCGATACCGGCGATTTTCGGGAACTGTATTGACTTCCCATTGGAAACTGACGATATTTCAACAACACCAGTGGTGGAAGAACAGGAAGAAATTGATTCATCTGACCCACCCAAATCTACACTAGAGGCCCTGGTAGCATCTGATTCTCCTCTTTTGTTTTTCCCCACCGGCTATTCGGTCGAAGCGACTCGCGAATCCGCCCCGTTATGTGATATATTAGCTAGGTCTCCTGATAAAACTAGATCTTCCGTGGGTAGTTACGAAGCAGGTGACACCAATTATACTCTGGATCTGGAGGTAAACCAGTCGGCATTTTTGCCCGCTGATTTTGAGTCAGACATACTGAACATGAATTCAGCGAACTCCGTTTCCTCCTCCAAATCTCTCGGTTCCGTTGATCTTGGAGAAATGAATGCTAAAGGAACAGACTCTCACAGTGTCAGTCCAAAGTCCAATCTAAGTGAAATGGGTGCATCTACTGACACAATCTTGAATGGACCAAACAATAACACCTCATCTAATTTGTCTGCGTTTGTGGAGGCGATGCGTAGCTACGCTGCTGAGCTCTGTCCAGTCGATTGTGTCATTCTAGTGGAGCGTTGTCGCCCGTTTAACTGTGATACGTTGTTTATGAGGTATTTTCGGGAACAATATCTATGCCCAATTTTGAGGTGAGCGTTTCCTTCACCGTTCAGTGTTACTTATTAAAATGTTTTTGTGTGTGCTGTTTCTTTGCACCTGACTGTTACTGGCTTTAACAGGCCAAAAGCACGCGTCAGCCTTGGTGGTTTTATGGTTATTTGAGTTCGCTCCTCAATTCTCAGACGTGTATATCATCCACCAAATCTTATCGTTGGTCGGATTTGACCACACGTGAATTTTAACCGACTGCCATCTGCTGTTTACACAGACTTGCACTCGCTTTGGTGTCACTTTGTTTTGCTTTTCACTACTGGATATGAAGATTATCAGGGACACGAACGGGTTACTTTTTTGACACGCATGTTACTTATTGAGTGTGCTTGTCCAACAGCCGTCTACCCTTGTGGTTTTTAGCTGGCATGTGGGACGAGATAGGTTCGACCTTTGAAAAGTACTTTTGAACGTGCTAGTTCATATGGTTTTTGTCTTACTCCAAACAAATTGTTCATTTATAATCTATCGTTCACGTTTATACTGGATGTCTCAATCAAGCTGCGTTGTTGCTGGTCAAGACCATGTTTAATCAGTCTAGGATGAAACGCACTCCCTCGTCAGACTGTTAGATGACACTATCCTTTATGTTAAATCACGCTAACTAGGGTCATTTGTCAAATGTACGACCGTGTTTTTGTGCGCAGTACCTATTACGCATTTACTGACATGTAAATTGACTTCCTCCAACTTTATAAATTTTTAACTTGGATTCGTATGAAGATGTCTCCCTGAAGGAGCCACAGCGCTGCAAAAACACTCATG
This sequence comes from Paragonimus kellicotti, assembly GCA_014220965.1. Taxonomy (NCBI): domain Eukaryota; kingdom Metazoa; phylum Platyhelminthes; class Trematoda; order Plagiorchiida; family Troglotrematidae; genus Paragonimus; species Paragonimus kellicotti. Next base: position 49,051 of record LOND01000323.1, read on the forward strand.
TCTTTGTTTCCAGCCATTTGCTGTTTGCCCGTTGAATTTGAGTGATGCATTGTTTCTGCGAAACTTGTCGGATAACTTATGTGCTGGAAATTGAAAAATGCCTAAACTACATTGTTATTGTTTCTCAAACTGTTTTCTCCGTTTGCCGTAACTCTTGTGAAGTCCAAAATTACCAGGGTAACCAAAATCGTTGGCCGTACTCTTAAAAATATGGTGCACATTCTGTGAAACAAACTTGTGTATTTACGTAGTCGAATCTTCCGTATATCGTTGGTTAGTTACAAGCCGTGGGTTGTAGATTGTTGTACAATTGGGAGATATCCCTGTGCTTATTCTAAAGCCTTACCAATTACGCAAATCATGCTTTTGCTAATGACGTCAGCTCATGCAGTTTGTACTGTTTGACTTCCTGCTTTTGGTTCTACTGGTTTGACAAACTGACTGTATTGCTCACCACTCTAATTCACCAACCGAAACCTTATCCCCTCGATTTTAGGGCAAATATCTTTTAACTCCTTTGCTGACGGACCACATTGAATTTTTTTCGATATATGTACGTAAATTGAAGAAATAACCGCTACTGATTTCTTTATGATTTTGTTTATTTGTTGTCCTTATACAGTAACTTGAATGGTGGCCCACCACTTAATGCGGATTTTGGTCGTGACGTAAGTTTAACTGTTTTGCAACCACTCTGCTTCAACTGTTTCGAATTTTGTTACACTGCATTTCGATGACCGTTTCCAATCCCTGCTACCTACAATACTTTTTTCAGGTTCATTCTATCTTATAGATGATTTACAACTGAACATGTTGCATGAAACCAGTCTCGTTTTCGAACCTACGATAAACCAGTATCAACGTAAATATTACGTATCTTGGAACGGATACACGAATATTTCTTTCGAACTTTTAGAGGCTTGATTCCCAACTTCTACTTAGTTCCAACCGCTGTCGTCGAATGTTGGCGAACGCAACGAATCACAGACAGAATGATTTCTAAGCCCGTTACCAATTACATTCGTACCACCAGCAGCTACGCTCTGCCGTTAACGGCTGAACAATCGGATGATGGATTAGGGAAAAAATCGGACTAGTTAATCATTTGGATTACATGGCGTGGTTTATGATTTTAATAAGACAACTTCGCTTGGACAATAAACGACTGCCAATGTACAACCGCTTTGAATCCAGCGGGATACACATTTAACATGCAGACCCTGGAATTGCCCGATACAACGATCTCTGAAGGAAGAAGTTTTACTACTGTCTCGTAAAAGTGGAAAAACAAGTTTACCTGGGCTACACAATCAATAATTCATGGTGATTGCTTGTGCATTGAAGCGAAAAAGTGGCGCTTATATACATTATTCCATTTTTGGTCATTGTTTTATATCCTACTTAACTGATAAGCGCGATTGACTGTGAATGGTCCTAAGGACTACTGGGAAAGTGCACGTCAGTATATGTGAGTTTACGCTTGTTCAGCTTGTAACAACATCGCCGATTCAGTTATGCTGAAGCACACTCCGATGTTTAGTCAGGTGCCTCTGATGAATTTTTTTTAAAAGTAGATAGGTGAACAGATCTGTTTATCCCGAACTCAACTGGAGCTGGTAGTAACTGCCTTGAAATGACTGCCAGGTAGATGATATGCACTATGTGAAATCAACAAGACGTAATGAACTATGAAGGAAGAAACTCCACACCAAACGTGAAAAAGGAAAAATTTTCCTGAATTTCGCGTCGTTGTGCTTGTGGGGAAAATCTGTGGAGCGCGTTCACAGATCTAAAACGGACAGATGCTACGTACAATTTTCTCCAATGTGATTAATAGGCTGCTTTGTTGTTGTTGAAGTAAACTATTAAAAAAACGTCTACTGGTTACTGGTTAGAGCTTTGCAACTTTGCTGATAGTCATCTGTATAGCTTGAATATCACTCTTCCTTGATCTCAGTCTTTCTCATTAAGTAGACATTCTAGACAGACTTCAAAACGAAGTACTGCACTCGAGTTTCGTTCTTCTTAAAACCCATAATTCATGCCTGTCCTTGCTCCTACTGGATAATGAACTCCGGCCCATGCATTTTTGACTCTGCCATTTTGTTCGCTGTGTCGTTGACCCTACACTGCACGTGCCCGAATTTTTTATTTACAAATGTTCACCCTTTTACACGATACAAAACAAACCACCTGAATTTTACAGGTTTCTCCAGCGATTCTTTCACATAGATCGTTCAACATTTGTTTGCCCTTATGTTTGTCATTTTAGGCCTATACATCGTTATACTCACTACATGGATTTTACTGGCGTAAACCACACCCGCTAACATCATGGGTTCCCGATACTCCCATAATTTATCGTATCCTCAAGCGTATAACTACTCTGCAACACGAAGAACGACATGCTAGCGAACAGTCTGACGTGTTAGTTGGCACCTCTGGACGTGAGCTTCTTGAATCTGCCAACGAAGCTTTTGACGCTATTGATCGTGCTCGACGTGGACTATGTAAGCAAGTCCAACGACATCTGTTACTATTATCCGTTTCGCCAATTAACCTCACTGATTTGCACAAGGAGTTGGTATCCCCGGTTGAGAACAGACCAGTCACAGGACCTCTGACAGAGCTGCGTCAGCGTGGTGTCGCTCTGAGTGCATTTTCTCCTGTCCGATCTCCCAGCTTGTTGCAGCTTTATGAACTGGTCAACGGTGTACCCCCATCCCCGTTCTATGATCGTCGGTGGCAGACTGTTGCCTTTTCCAGTAAGTCGTTACATTCATTCCCTACTTTTTGTCATTTCCATTCACTAATCTGGTGATTCGGAACAGGCTTTTTTACCTCAGAAGATTTGACTGTGATAGGTTTCCTTACGTGTGTTGGTACTTTTCTCGAATTAACAAAGTAAAATGGCCTTCTGTCTACAACGGCAACACTTGGCGAACGCGGAAATTGGTCGTTCAAAAGATATGAGCACCCCATTGAGGATCCACTGTGACCATCCATGTTTTTTCTATATGCGACTACCACTGATGTGATACAACGGAAAGTGACAGTACATGGTTTACTGTATTTGGTATGGCTTCACTTCGCTTGTAACGCATAGACTTCAAGCGCTCATTGCTTCACGATTATCTCCCATGGAGCAGAGTGTTACCAAACCATACGAGTTGAGGTTCCTTTACAATAAACTAGCCTTTGTTTGACTTTGGTACAGCATTCCCCCTTTTGTGCACATTCATTTAACTACTGTTCCACTTTTTTCCCCACGTGAGGTTACATAGTGATGATCTTGCAGCGGTAGGCTATACATAGCTCTAGCCCTTGAGGTTTTGAAAAACTAACAGCTCCGTTTTTCTTTCAGTTTGTAATGTCTTCAACTGAGTCGACCGTATGAAGCGTGATAACATGTAGATTTGAGTTATATTCTATCAACCGTCGACGACCTTACTATCTGTCGTGAAACTCGTGGTATTTATCTAACAATAGTACTTTGAGAGGGCACACTACCATCACTGTTCGCGCATCGATGTGCAAACAGTAAAATCGGTTGTGGTGTTTGGCCCTGTCGGTGTCCAAGTTCAACAGCTTCAGTTGTGGATATGTTTTTCGTTATTCGCATTGGCTTATATCGTCTCGTAGGACAGCACACGATCCAAGACCCAGCGGTATTTTTTAGAAAAAGCGACATTTATGGTCATCCTACTGATTGTTTAATATGTATCCATCCTAGGGTTGGCTATTACTCCATCGAAACTTTGTTTAAACTGATTTCATTTGGGGCAGAATTAATTGGAAAATGAACGGACTTAAAACACGGTAACAAATCTGGAGGGTAGACGTTATTGTGTAGAGCGTTCATCTCTGTACTGATGATCATTGCAGGTTCATAATTTCATTGATTGTTATGAGGGGGAGAAAGACCCTTGGTTGTGCGTTCCTGTCTCTGTGCTGATCGGTGAAAAATTGTGTCGGACGGTTTATAGTTGGGAAGAAAAACTGAATGGAACTAAATAAAAAGCCAATTCAATGAAGATGCCAGTTGCAGTCATTTCAGCAACGAACATTGAGACACACTAGAACAACATTCACTCAGATGTGCACAGTTGATGATGCGTGAAACTGAGCCAGTATAACGAACATGAAACTTGTAGTGCCGGTTGTCTCTCCCGTATGTGCCGACCGAGTGGTATTTTAAAACTTTCAATCGATGTAACCTTGATCACAGACTTGTTCGATGCGTTCCAGTGTAAACAGACCCTGACTGTAGTGCAGTTCTGTTTACAAAATAGCCTACCTGTTTCATTATTCACTTATAGCGGATGACTTCTTAAACGTTCATCATTATTAAGTGAAAGATGTGCCGGTGGATGATCCGGGTTATGGAGTATTTTGTAAATAAAAATTGGGTCTCCCCTGAGTTGTCTGTAATTCATGGAGAATTGACCTCATTCTGCCAGTCTTTCCGGGTAAGGTGTTTCCTGAGCCTCATATTCTTCTAGTGACCCGTCTTTGAACACTTTCAATAAGTGACAAATCTTTCTTTAGGTAAAGACGACAGACCTGTTCGTTTCCAGGTATGGGTGGATTATGGAGACGAACACAGTGGGAAACACTTCAGGATGGGAAGTTCCACAAACTCTTCCTAGAAGGTTCAGGGTTATTTGTATTTTTTAGCCATGGCAGCACAATTTGTAGACAAACTCATACTGTCTTCCACTATAATCCGCATACTGAAACGAGCAGCTCTGTGTAAATGTCTGTAAGAGATAATAGTCAGTGATAGTCAGTACAATGTTGGGGCGAACATGCATGACCTTACTCTCATTGACATTGAACGGCAAGTTATTTTCTATGGACCACGGCTTTAAACAGTTCAGATTGTCCTGTAGGGTCATCACATCTTCAGGGTGCTCTAGGACTCGCCAGAGCTTTGTGTCATTGATGTAGAACAACATCGGCGATTTGACTATACCGGGTAGCTCGAGAACGAAAAGAATGAACAACGGAGATTACTGCGATGGCTATTTGTGAACGTCGATGCCATAGCTGGGAACCACTTTGATTGGTTCATTCATCTTGACATTCAACCTACGTTCAGTCAGATAATCATCCAGCCAGGTAAACGCTCATCAAGGCCATAACTGGTGAGTTTCCGCAGCAAGATGAAGTGATCAACCCTCTCAGAGGCTGTGGAAAAGTCAAGATAAACCACATCTATCCTGTATCTGCAGCCGTCGTCCAAACATCACGAACAATCATCAGATTCGTGACGCATAAGTATCTCCTACGAAATCCACGTTGCCCCTTGGTAATGAATTGGAGATCTTCCATCTTAGCCCAAAGAGAGAGTCGTCTGATAAGATTTTCATTAATTTAGAGACTACTGAAAACAACGCTATTGGTCGATAGTTTGTTGGGTCGTCTCTGCACTCACTTTCGAAGATGGGTGTGATTATGCAGTGTTTCCACGCTGGTTGATAAAAAGGGACTGGCAAGTGCTGTAAGCGACTTTTGTGGTTCCATGACATAGCTTTTCAGGATGACAGAGGAGATCAAGTGTGGGTCGGGTGATTTGTGAGTTAGTGTGTTCTCTAACTTGACTCTGACTTGTGACACTGAAATTGGGAAGTAATTCTGTTAGGTTGCTGCCTATGTTCTCAAAAGTTGCACCTTGATTTTTAGTTGTCCATGCTCGCGTGCTGTTAACCCACGATGTTGGTCGTCTCTGCATTTGTATTGGTAAATCCACTAGAAGTTTGTGTTTGCGATCTGCCAACCTTACTCCTTGTGTGTGCTACTTCGTTGTAGGAAAGTTTAGGATTCACTTTCAGCTTTTGAACGAAACCGCGTTGACAACAGAATCGGTCCTCTCTGATAGCCGCCGTGGTACGGTTGCGTCACATGACATACTCAACAAACTCAAGTTCAGTTTGTCTAATTGGTACCTGTTCCATGCTGAACGTTTCAATGTAATTAAACGTTTGCTTCTACTTCATAGGCGTCTGGGATTTCTACTAGGTCGGGGACACCTCACTGGAACATAACTGTTTGATGTCATCGGAAATTTTCTCAACGATGAGCTGCCAGTGATCATCTAGGCCGAGTGTAGTGAAGGAGCCAGGCCGTTCAACCTTGCTAAACTGTGTCTCCATCCCTGTGAAATTTGCTCTATGACAGGCTTTTACACCCGGATTTTCGGGAATCTATTGTCTATTTCCATGTAGATAACTGGATTCAATTATCCTATGACCACTACGACCAAGTGGAGCTGTGACATTTAGGAACGGGTTTTCAATCTCCAATGATTTTGTCTCTTGAATCACTACCTACGAAGGTGATCGATGCTGGATTGACGTTCAGGAAGGCGTGTTGCCTTATGAGGGGGTCTGCTGTAAGATCCTTTTGCTTTTTCACTCTATCCGTTTCAGCGTTGCATCTCACAGTCACACCAGATTGTGGAATATGTCTAATGATTTCGCTGATCTATTGACTGACACTTTGTGGAACATAGATCATTGGGTTTGATTCCGAACTTTCTCGCAACAAAACGATCAGTGTATGATTGGCTATTGCTAGTGGCTTTTTGTGCAACTGCTTGTCTGCAGGTATTTTTGGGACAGTGGACCCTATATATGTGCATGTCCACTCTATCAGTGTTTATCCACCCTTAAGTCTGTTCCACAAGTAAAGCGCAGTGTCGTACGTTGCCTTCATTGCTAAGTATCACATAAACTTCATTAATCTATCTTTTTGAATAATGCTTACTCACTGACTGCAGTCACTTGAGTCGAAGGTGGTATGATGTATAGGTTCGTTGACTTCCCAATACCCTCCATTTTCACTTTATAACCAAGTTTGTTCCTGATCTGATTGATCAGGATGAATTTAGTACAACTGTAATGTGTTGCGTCTCTGGTTTACTAGACAGTCAATCTTCTGGAACCGGCTTCACTTGCCGATCAACCACACCGTCGCAGATTCAAACTCCCGTTACTGCTGCGGCTTCTATTGGCTAGGTTTAGGATGCCTAACATGTGATCGTGTGTGTTGCATCATTGAGGACATATTGCGAACCAAATATCGGGAATCCGTCTTGCGGATATATATATATATATATATATATATATATATATATACCTAATGATAATAATAAATTTGACTGTATACAGAAGTGAATGTGACGCATATATATACACCACACTTGCGTTTGTTTATCTTCAAGCTTGTTAATTCTCCCTCGGGCATTATCAAGAATGCATGGTATCATATTGGCATGCTAGTTGAAGGTCCTTTATCACCTTTTAACAGCTCGGCATTGCCTCATATAAATTAGTGTAACTTCTTCAACGTCCAGCTTCTTTCTGGGCTTTTACTTGAATTCACCTTCAACGACTAATATATCATCATCTGGTTAAGGCGTAGTGGAATACATAGCTCAAAGTGAAACTGTTTATCCGTCGGATTGCACTGGTCGAACTTTTGACGTGTTGGTAAAGTATGTTTGATGTCTTCATCCTCATGAGGCAAAGACTTGTAGTCGCTCGCAACCATCGTTGGAGAGTTTAGTGTATTTAGGGTACGTTTCTCGAAACACCCTGTGATACTAGTGCTTAGTATAATCAGCAGAGAATTTTCATCCGATGAATTGCTTGCTTTTGTTCATGTCTAGGACAGTTTTCTTCTTGCAACCTTCTTCATCGCCAATTTTGAAGTCTCCGTGCTCAGCTTATGTCTCATAAAGCACTTTTCATACTTCTATGTACTTTGGCCTATTACTATATCCAGATTCTTTGCCTCGAATGCTGTGTTCGCCGACATGTAGGTAGACTTGATAGTACTGTATTCAGCATCTGTGTGAAAAATATAGCTATCTACAAACACCAACATCTTCTTTTGTTCCGTCACCAACTTGGTGTTGAGGCTGTTCAAACATTTCATTTGTTAAACACGTTTTATTGTTCGCTGAACACTACACATCGTGTAAGCCACGATCTTTAACTTTGTAGACGGAGTACTTGCACTTTATCCGTATCAGTATAGATTTCAACATCTCACCTTGTGGCTCTGTGACACGAAAAGATCGTTAAAACTCCTTTTAAGCTTGTCGTTCGATAGTGCTGATCTCCTGTTCAGCAATGTTCGACGAGACAACATACCGCGAAATTTTACAATCTGCCTACCCATTCATTGTCAACAGTCTGCGAAACACTGTCGGATTCACCCAAGAGCAAACAATCTACCCCTTCCTTCCGTTGATACGATATGATTCTTTTTCTTTCCTGCTGTGGGTGTCGCCTCAGTGAGTGCGTTGTACCTGTGCAGCGTATTGGTACGTGCTAATGTACTATCGGACATTCGTCACACAGATAGTGCACATCAGTAGCCATATTCGACTCCGACGTACTTGACGATCTTCATGTGACGGTAGCTTTTGTAGGGGACAGTGCTGTTTATTTCATCTGTACACGTATTGAGGAATAACAATGTGGTCTTTACGAGGAGGATTATCTTGTAGAATAATCCATAACTGAATTAGAATCTTACTGTGGAATTCGATATTGCTACCTATCTCCTTTCTATCATCTAAACCATTCGTAATGTGAAGCGGTCAACATCACGGTTGTGCACATTCTTGGGTGTTGCTATGAGGGACGAGCAGCGTATGGAATCGCTCACTTGTACCCACTTGCGGCTATTGTGCGAAATTTCTGTTGCTCTTCGCCTAATCACTTGTCTCTGACACATTCATGCACCAAAATCGACCCTCATAACATACAGCCTGCAGTTATCACGTGTCTCCCCGAGAGATAACTGTGCATACTTTAGGTTGGCACGTGATGTTTTTAGTTGCCATTCTTGAGTAGGATGTGCGTCACACCTTGCCTCACGTTGAAGTACCGGTGTGATGCCGTATGTTTGCTCCGCTGTCACGTAGACCGGTCATTCATTCTTGCGCTCGACGGTATCGAACTAGTCATGTCAATTTTCTACAGAACCGTCGATTCCGCCGTTCTGTTCTGCTCTTGTTTCGGTTGTCCGAGAACGTGTGAAGCATAAGGCTGTTGGAAGTCGACCACCAGTGCGATTGGTGTTAACTTTGTGGAGTTGCGTGTATTTGGCTTCTTTTCCTGTCTCGTCTGTTAGTACAGTTCGCTGTATCGCTTGTCGACAGTCCATGTGTGTTGCGTTCCCTATGGTTTCGTCAGAATGACTGGTAAGCACTTTGACTTGTGTTTCTAATCGTCTGTTGGTTGGAATAGTAGTGTGCAGTTTTCCGAGTGATTTATCTAACCGAGGACTAAGCGTTTACCTTTCATTTGAAAATGGAGTAGTGAAAGTCCCATTTCGTTTAATTGAGGCATTTGTCGCCGGTTCAAAATCCGTGTTTGTGATAGTGGATTGTTTGTGTCCTTAATAATATGGACTAATAAACCCATTAATGGTTTTTTTGTGTCGTACGATTGTTACACCTTTAGTCTAGTTTCCCGCTCTTTTTCTTTAAGCCTATAATCAATAATTCACGCAGTTTCCCTCCACGGTTTGCGGATCTTTTAGCGTGATTACACGATCAATCTTACATTTTGTGGCCTGAGCGACGTTTGTATGCATTGTGAATCGATCTGTTTGCCTATCCATGTGTTTGCCGTGATTCTAATTTTCTGACCACTTGGGTTGGTGTCGTGGTGTGGTTTAACTTGTTTCCTCTCAATTGAAAGCCTATATTTTTCGTCACTTCTCTTTCGTTCTCTACCTTATATACCGTCCCACCCCTCCTGTTTCGCATTGGTCAGGGTAAAAAGTGTCAGGTTCTAGCCTAGAAGAGCTCGTTTACCACACCTATGTTGGGTTGTGTAATAGTTTACCATTGCCGGGTTGATCGTATTCGTGGAAAAAAAAACGGTGACTTGATTCAGCTGAATTCCAAGTATGAATTCGGTCATCTGCAATTATTTCAAATGGTTGTGATTATTGGCCAATTTTCAGTATCTAAGGCGTCACTTATAATACTGCTTTTTACTTTATTGCACACCGTGTGCATTGTACGTTTGATGGTCCATTTAAAAGAACATACGTCTGTCGGCTTTGGTTTGTTTTGTCTGGTGATTGGGGTCGTTCGTAGTCTTCCAGGTAGTCAGCGTTGTGTGTTCGTCACGTCCTTCTTCATGTTAACTTACGTAAACTTTTGTTTGCTCGACTGCTGTGGCGTCAGTGTATGCGTGTGTGGTTTTTTTTTATACTACCGTTTGACGATATCGGAAGCAAATTTGTTCGATGTTATTCTAATCATCAACCTCCACTGTCGTTTGTAATTTTCTAAGGTAACTAATGAACATATCCACCAAACCGAACCTCAATCTTGATGGTATTTAATTTCATAGGTTTTGTACTTCAGACTGTGTGCCATGATCTGAGTGTTTCATTTGTCCTATCGTAGTAGCTTTCTACCATACAAGCTAATAGTATCGTTTTTCATCTTGAGTATATGTGGCTGGTTCGATCACCTGTTCAGATTGTCTCTACCTGATCAGTCGAAACAATGACGAAACTAGTTGTGGAGCATCCAGAAGCATAAAAACATCATTTTGAGTCTTTAGGACTGTAGTCAGTACAACTTGGTGGACTGTGTCCATCCTTACCAACGGAACCTGAGTAAGTTAATATGCACCAAAAGTTGTGCGTCAGTATCCTGTTCTTCCTCATCGATTTTGTTGATCATCAGAATCATTTGTATCTTCAAAGTAAACACTAATACGCTCAGAAAGGCTCAACGACAACTGTTTGTACAGACTACGAGACCAGTGATCTTATGTTCCTGCCACGACTAACTCAAATACTTCTACTATCTGAGGTTACGCACTCTAACAACAATAGCCGATCAACGTGCGTTTCATTTTAGTGAGTGTCCACCATCAACGTTGTTTTCATGTTAAACGTTGCACCAGGTCGTGTGTCAGTCGTTCGTAGTTCGTTATCTGCCCGGCAGTACACGTGCATTCACGTCCGGCTTCCGTTCAAACTTGACTGTCATTTTGTCCGATCTACTGTTTTTCGGGACGGCACAGCAGAACATGTTTACAATGAGTAGAGTATTACCTATTCGCCTGCAGAAGTTGGCACTAGTTTGGAGCAACGACTGCCATTGATTACGACGTGCTGCCATGTTTTGTAGAGGGTTATATATAATGAGTAGCGGTGCAGATAGTTACAGTATTCCTTGCAACCACGCACGCGATATCTAACACTTTTTATAGCCCGTGATCCTGCCATTATTTGACCACCTTGTGCTTTTTTCCAACCATTATCAGTCATGCTAACTAATGCATGACCTCAGGTGCTGTGCCAGGGTCGTAGCTTGTACGTTTTTGTCGTTTTACCAATTGACCAACTTCGATCATTTTTGAATGTGCCGGAGGGACGAATCATCAATTTATGTGCACTATTGGGATATATCGATGATAAAATGCGACTCATCTGAATGTGTCCTCATCACATTCAGTTTGAACGTAGAACCGGGTGAATCGTATCATCTTAATCATAATCGTAAATTACAGACGAACGACTTTACTATTTTGTGGGTATTGTGAGCTAACGATAGGCGCACATACCCTCGTTATTTTCCTAATTATTGGTTCAAAATATTGCAAACTGACGAGGTGGACCAGGTGGTCTACGGCTCCATGAGCAAAGTTGGGAACAGGTTATCCTTCGTGGGGGCATAAGGCGTATTTTACACAGGTCTCTAAGGCCGTTTGTTTTATTCATCATGGTTTACACCGCTGTTTTACAGTGACCAAATTAAGCTGTCTCACCTTCTCCCCAAACGAGCGATTTGAAGCGGCTTTTCAGTGTAACACAATTACGAGTGCACTTAATCGCCCTCAGATATTTCCAGGGATAAAATTGCCACCATTTAGATTACCTTCAAGTTGCTATGTGCTCCTGATGATCTCTTTTTTTCCAGGTTTGTGTAACTATCGTGGTATTTCACCTGTACTAATCTTAGAAGCTGTGTAGAATGGAAGACTCGGTGAATGTTGCGTGGTCTTTTATGCATTGAAGTGTTTAGTCGGTCTGCACAGCACACTTAGTTTAAACACGGTCTCCTACACCGTTCGAGGAACATTACGTGTTCTAATACCGGTCCCTTGCCACTTTATTTAAGGCAAAATGGTGTACTGACTTGAAGGTCTAGTGCACGTTAGTGATTGCTGCGCCGACGTGTGTCCAGTTTGCGACAGACGCTCATCAAGTTCAGTCACTTAAGCGGTCCGCTGCCGCTCAATCACACTGTCTGATTAAAGGTTCAACATCTCTATAAATACCAGTTGGTTATAACTGAACCATCTTTTCACGTCAACAAAATTGATGATCGACGCATCCACTAATCAGGATGAATAACTTGGACCGCCCCTGGTAGAACACTTCGTTTAATCGTTTTTGCTAATTCTGCCGAGCGGTTTTAATGGTATTTGCACTAAATTTTGGTCAGATTGAGTTGCAGTTCACGAATGGTCTTCGTCATGTCAAGGGGATCAATCGGCGTTTGGTTACCAGGTGAACCGGCATCCTAGAGGTTCATTTCTCCCTTTGTCTTATGGCACCGTCGAAAAAAACCCAATCCCAACATTTTCCTAATCTCAAGTTGAACATCTTTCACATTTGATCCGAGCCTTCATATTCAGATAGACTTTGCAGACAGCCTTCTTCGAAAAGAAGCACTAGACTCGAGTTTCGCTCTCACTAGAGCTCGTCAGTAGTGCATATCCTTGCCACGGCTAGGGTTAGAACTCCGGGCACGCTTTCATGAGGCAACCGTGTTTACCACTGCGTCATTGACCTCACATTAGGCACGACCGAATTATCATATGAAAACGCTCAACCAATTTCGCTTGTGAGTAATGATCAGGTTGCCCGATCGTCTTGATAGGAGACACATTTACTGTTTGTTAACTTCAGTCGATCACCCCGCGATTAGGACTTCCTAGACAGGTCGAAATCTCCGATCTCATTAAACCTGTTAGGTTATATTTTAGATATCTGATGAACTGTCGCAGATTTGGTTAATTTCAAACTAAACATCACTCACATTTGATACCAGCCTTCACATTCAGGTAGATTTTCCAGCCAGCCTAGTGTGAGGTTAATGGCGCATTGGTCAACATGGTTGCCTCATGAAAGCGTGGCCGGAGTTCTAACCCCAGCCCTGACAAGGATATGCACTACTGACGAGCTCTAGCAAGAGCGAAATTCGGGTTTAGTACTTCTTTTCGAAAGGGGCTGGCTGGAAAGTCTATTTGAATGTGAAGCCTGCGATCAAACGTGAGTGTTGTTCAACTTGAAATTAACCAAATCCCAGACTACTCATCAGATTCATAATCGTTGACATTGCTGTTCAATGTTTGTTTGGTTGTTTGTACGGATTCTCTGTAGACTTTTACAATCTTTGCCGCTTGGTATGTGGGGTCTTAAAGTGTATTTGCTGCATTTCGAATTAACAGTTTCTTGTTTATCATCGATTAGTCTGTTGACAAACGACAGTGCGAAGATGATGTCAGCCTTGATATGATCAGAGCCCAGGTGGTTACCTGAAAATGGTGTCGATGTGAGCTGTTGTTTATTTGCGTTCATGGTTGATTTGCACAGAATATCTAATGCATTCACTACACAAGGCTGAGAGCAAACTGAGTTCCAGCTGAACACCATGAGTCAAACACAGTCAGTCACAAAGAGAGGAAGGACAGAAATAGAAAAAAAGCGTAATTGATGATGTATAATACCAACAAGAATGTGAACAGATTTTGTGTCGGTCCCACGCTGTACGCAGTGTTGAGAGATTTTGTATGATTTGTTCTTTTTTTTTAAAAAAAAGTGAACGTTGACTGTTAATGGGGCCACCTTAGCAAACATAACATGCAAGGGTTAACCGGGTAGTAATATGTTCCCTTTATGGCGTTTGCAATCAATCACACTCATCGGATGCCCTCCACAAGTAAACATCGATGAAGCCATAAAGTAGATGACTGATGGTAAAAGTCAACCAAGTTCCTTTGTTTCAGGGCGCGTAGATTTTGGTTTCTTGGACGTGGTCTGCCACGCCGACCCTCAGTTCATCGATGCTCCAGCCCACTGTCATGAGGCCTAAGCTGAACAAATGATAACTTGACGCGGAAACAGAGACAGCTACCAGTTCGTTGAACACTGTCAATCGGGTTCAGCTCGCTAATTGAAGTCTTTGTGAGTCCCAGTGTCTGTTGTTGGAGACTTTAGACGAAGTAGCGACTGTTTGGACACAGTGGTTTACAGCGTAAGTTCACTTAATGAAGCGACCGATTAGAAATCATGAGTAAGCTGTCTCTCAGCTGCCGTCCCACTCCCCGTCGAAACTAGATTGTTCGTTTTTAGGGTGTAGTCAGCTTGATATAATTCCAAGTTTTAACCTAGAGTGTTAAGACTGAAGTCCCGTCCCTTCCCCATCTTCCACTTGTTAAATGGGAGTTATTTTCCTATGCACAGTTGTATGGCGATTACGTATCGGCACGGATCATTGATGCATGGTTGTCAATAGTGATGATTAGTCCTTAAAACACCGATTGTTATGGTAATATGTGACCAATGTCAGCCGGTGGTTACTTGTAGATCCTTTGACTACCAATCATACGATTTCCGATTCGAGTTCGAAATGTGTGCAAAACTCATCCTGTTGATAGTTTGACATTGAGACATTACTCAGCCAGGTGGCCTATAGCGTATTTTATGGCAACATGTTTTTTTTTTGAGCCATCAGCTTCAAAGCTTTCGTTTGTCAGGGCCTCGTTTTCCGGCTCCAGCCGTACGGCCTGGTATTTGTTTTCTGGGCAAGACCATCAGTGTTTGAACAGGTGAGCAGTTGATCTTCTAATGAAAGTGCCTAGTTCGCGATAGTTGACCACGTTTGTTGCGCCAGGAACCGTTCACTAGTAGCATCTAACATTTGGGGGAAACTGCGAGTTAGTGAGGCAATGATATGGTTGCAGACTGTCCCGTTGCATGAAACTGATAAGTGTTGTCAGTCCTACTGGGGATTTCGTGATCACGCGAGTAGATGTTTAGAGACGCTGTCTGACATGTTGATGTGTCGCACTTAGTGTCGTATCTACATCAACACTCTTCAGTTCTTCCAGTGAATCCTATTGAACGATTTTTTTTCCAGAGTATTCCTTATCACTCCTGTGGCTAGCGACGACCCGTCCCTCTGTCATGTTTGGGCTCGTTGCCGTTCATGTGTTTGTGTGCATGATTAAATTCAGCTTTTATATCTTCTCTGACCGTGTTGTATAATTCTCCTCAGATAGTCGAAGGGCGTGGTTTAATGCTGTGGTGTTTGCAGATGTGTCGAACTGCTGGCTTCCTGTCGATTTGCATCGCTTGACATGTATCGATGTAGTGGGTCTGATATCGTGTTAACGACTTTTCGCCAGAATCCAATCGAACAAGCAGCTTTGTTTGGAGCTGAGGTTCGGCGCAATTGTCACTGCAGCGTGTGCGTTATCGGAGACGGTATAGGACATGTTGGTGCGAACTTTAGATGTGCTAGTGTTCTTCGATTGCCTCACATGAAATGAATACCATTTTACAGGCACGGAGTCAGTAGACAAGGCGTAAAAGAAAATAAGATTGGGAAATGAAAGTGCATTATGAGTCAGTTATAGTAGAACCTTATCATTGTTAAGAGAACGCTTATTGATGGTTTTTCCGATTGTTTACACTGTAGAAAGATGCCGAGTTGAACGATGTCATTCAAACTCGCTTGTTCGACTTACGAACTCGCTGCGTAAACAAGTGTTTTTTGAAATATTTTCAAGAGGTCAATGCTTTATCCGTCTCATTAATTTGACTAATCTAACCTCTCCGAAGTGTGATGAAGAAACCGGAAGCGTTCAGTCGTTATCGCCTCTTCATGCAATAGATGTATATGTTGCATGCTCATTCTTGAGGGCGCAAATGAGGTTCATTTTGTACGGTCATGGTTAACGTGTAAAGCCGTGTAAAGCCGTGCTATACACCAATTGGATTAAGTTCCACTTCCCGTTTATTCTAGCACACATAGTAGGTTAACGTTCAATCTTTCTTATGTTACTGACCATCTCGTCGGATCAGCTACTGTTAAAAAACCTCAACTTCCGTTCGTTTAGTTATCAAGATTAACGTTGTACTCAAAAGTTGATCACCACGACATGGTAACGGATAAGTCTAACGACGGCGTCCTATTGGTGTATTTGAAGTGATTACAATGACCCCTATTCACTTTGTCAGGTGTTTCAATGCATCATTCAATGTACACCTTGCATTCCATCTCTTCTTACCTTGTTCAGCGAGACTGATTAACTCCGATTCACCTGAGCGACGGGTAATCGGACCACTCGCAGCGGATTATCACGCACAAGCTGAAGCTGAGCTCATGCTGGTGGAGCAAAGGCAGCAAAAGCAGCAGGTTTTACAGCAGCAGCAGCAGCAGCAGCAACAGCATCATCATCAACAACAACAACCACAACTGCTAAACGATCTTTCGCATGTTTCTGTGTCACTCACAAACGGCTCTTCCCAAGTTGAGGAATCTCCCCAGATTCCTACTTCCATTTCGCCTGCACGACATGCGGGCCGGTTACAGCGCCATAATTCACAAACCGGCAGCGGCTATGGTGTTGTGCACACGAACAACCAGTCCTCTGCTAGCCCAGTGATACCCGTCACAACGGTCCCCTTGACAGAACCCATGTATCGACCTGCCTCCACCAAAGCTGGGAATCCTACCATTACTGGCAATCACACTGCCCTCTCACCAGCTGTTCAACCGTATCAGGTGCTTGTATTACTAGTGGCAGTCTTTCACTTTAAAGTAAAACTCACGTGTTACTGTACATGCTTTCATAATCGAATCGTCTGATGTCAGAACACCCAAGCAGATTATATAAATTTACCGATGGCCGTGGTTCTTATCAACAGAATTACTTGAGCTGTATTGATTTCAGATTCACTACTCGTTGTTTAACTCGTCCACTGAACTCAACCGAAACTGTATGTGAATTTCAACGGTTGGCTTTTTGTAACCTGCCTGATTTCTTACATTTGCTGATGTTACTTTTCATGTGTGTTACTCGCTGTCACACCTCAAAAATGTTAACCAGGTGGATGATCGTGTTGTTACCATCACCGAGTTTGCTTGTTGCTCTTGCTCCCTAGTGTGATCATTTGTACTCACTGCTGTCTTCCTGGTGTACATTTAGGGTACGACTAGTGAATCCCCCGTATCTCAGAACCATCGTAGCTTCCGCAATTCTGGCTACACATTGGGCTCAACTCCTCCGAGCTACTCTTCACGTACAACGAGCGGGCGATTCAACGCGGATGTCAACCGTTCTTCTGAGGTACTACACATTTTCCATCATCCATTTTTAAATCCCCAGATCCTTTTGTTTATCAGTAAAGTTTCCAGCCTATTCCTCAAATATCGCGTAACCTACAAGGTCATATGTAGGCTGGATGTTGTCAGGTCGCCTGAATCCAATGAGCTGGGACATAAGAGTAAACCAGATTACGAACTCTGGACCGTGTGTTCGGTAACTTACATAGTTGTCAATGGGTTTCCTCGAATTTGCCTGTGATACTGGTGGGTGGTGATGACTACATTAACTTTCTGCTTTAAAAGTGGTTAGATACATGTTTATTCGTGCTTCAAGCGTCCGATTGTTGTCCATACGTTTTTGTGAAACTTTTAAGGTTGACTGCAAATGCCATAATTTTTCATTAACTATCTTGCATTATACTTTGTCAGTCATTCTGCCACACGAACCTGGGGAAAGCGTATCTTAGTCTGTCACCCGCTGTTCTCTATATCATGACTGCGTTTTTTNCTCAGTTTCGTTGTTCTCAACTTGGTCATTTTCCATAATGTTTCACAAATCGTTCACACACTTATCCACTTCTCTCCTATTTTGTTTTATCTACGTGTTCTCTTGTCAAAAGCACATGCAGCACGTCTCCGTACCATCTAGTTCACTTTCGGCTGGGCATTCTGGCCCAAACTCTGTGGACCAACTTGGGCCCAGTAGCGTCTATGGCTCTGACTCTGTTGCCACACCTCAAGGCTTTTCAACTGGCATCATGTCTCCTCAACAGAACTATAGCACTAACGCCTTGACCAACCAGCTACATTCGCCAGCACCCAGCGCAGCCAACCCGAGCATGGTGAATGTCTCAGGCGCCATGCATCATAATCCTGGATCGAATGCATCCTACCAATCTTACCAACAATGCCAACAACTCGCCACGTTCGATGGATCATTAAACACACGTCCTACCGGTAATCCTCCATCTTCGCCAAGCGGCGGACAAAGTTCATTTCGTCCTCCTTCCAATGCTGCCTCTCCTAATGGTGGACAGTTTGTCGGCTATGTCAACACTGTTGGTCTTCCGTCACCTTCGGCAGGTTCGCGCAATGCAGCGAGACAGTACTCCCCGGCACAGGTCACCCCCCACCAGCAGCGGCACACATCTCCCCACCCAACTGTTCCGCTGACCACGAATCAGGCAAGTACCGATGTGATTGTCCATTTTACGTGAATGCGACTGTTGATGTCCCATTTGTATTTGATTGTTTTATCTTCTTTTGGACACACATGGTTGTCCTTTGTAATGACACATAATACTATCCCACAAAGTGTGAATTAATCATTTTATACGAACCCGCAGTGCTTCTTCTCAAGTGGTTAGTGCCTACCTGTTTGTTCCACTTGATTTCATTGTAATGAGTTCCTTGTATCTAGGACATGAAAGGTGCATCGATCTTCTCATGAAACTGGAACATTGTCACGATAGATCCGATCTGGTTTTTTCACCTTTAACAAGCGCTAGTTGTATCCTTATGGGTAATCCGAAACACGTACTTTTTAATAGTGTGGTAATGCGGTTCGCTATTTGCCATGCTCTTCTGTATGCCGTTTCATCTGTAGGTTCACTATTGTGTGTTTGCTTGTGCTATGCTAATCCCGACAGGTTGCGTACGTTACAATCTAATCTGACCTACTGAAATAAGATTGAGTGATTTCTGAGGGTTGTGAGAATTTCCCTACCGCAAATCCATTTGGCAATCAATATGGTCAATTACGTTCCACGTGCATACGTGTGTATGTGTTTATGTATTTATGTATTTGTTCATTCGATCGTGCACATGTTTGTGTTTGCAGTCAACTGTCGGCTTCATGCCGGTCACCGAACATTCCACATGAGGTGCGCACGCTAATGGTGATGGTGGCGACGGTGGCGGTAGTAGCGCACGCGACGACGCTTGTGACCATGGTTTCCAGTCCACCCTAGCACGTACCACATACACACAGATCAGGTCTGCTTCTCTCTCTCTCTCTCTCTCTTACATTTAGCCTGTTTTTCTCCTCTTTGGTTGCATGCGTGCATGTACACACGCACTCGTTAGGATGTTTATTTTCGTCCTAAGTATTCCGTCAGATAACTCAATTCGGACTTACTCCACAAGCGTGGTTACCATTTCCCGTTCGACCACTTGATTGTCGTTGCCTCAGTAGCTCAGGCAGTCAGTGCTTCTCGAGCACTGACGCAACACGCGCGTGACTCCTGTCGCGACCGGATGCTAATTGACATACTCGCAAGGGCTACAATTCACGTGTGTGGGACTGGCTGACAGGTTCGTTGGTCGATTCGACAGTCTGTTGGTTTAATCCAGTGGAACAATCACTAGCGTGCGTTTAGTCCACATGTGATCTGTTTGGGATTAATGGATGGGACGCAATTTTCGCCTCCGCTCTTGTGGGAATTTTTATTATCGATGCTTGCCGCCTTGAATGTATGCATATGAAACTTTTGCATTCGTATGCACACAATTACAAGCTGGTTACAAGATCCACCCCAACCGTTCAGTATTTTCAGTGTGTTTTGTTTTACCACACATGGTTCACTTGTCAGTGTCTGTTGGCAGTGCGAACCGCACAGGTCGCACCACCATTTTCTGCTTCTGTTGATGTGTAATCCGATGAAGACGTTGTATCCTGTGTATGGTTCTCAGTTTATTTTCCCCGTTACAAGTAGAGCTAGCTGATATTAACAGACCATTGTTTGCCACATGTTTAACGCATCCTGCGTGAACACCGGTCTCTAGTTTCGGTCGATCAGTTAACTACAGTTTAACATAACCGCTTGTAGTGAAGACTAACGCGCTCTAACAGCCATTAAATAAAACGAGTTGCCTGCGGCCTTACTGAGTTCGCTCAGTGTCTTTTCGGTGTTCTTAGACACATTATGACAAAATGTAAGTTACACCAGTATTCTCTCCATGCACCTTGTAAGTGTACTCCTTCCCACGGAAAGGCACAGGAGAGGAAGGGTGATTTGGAAAGGAGGCGCCGCGATGCTGCGAAGTCGATATATTTGGATAACTAGTTCGAAACTTTTATTCATTATGTTGGGCGATTTTGTGCGCTAGATCCAAGCGGTCGGGCATCTGTCACCATCGCAGAATGCGGTCGCGTTCTTGTAGTCTGGTGTTGTTTGAGTTGAATTATTTTGTGCTTTCGTGATGCACTGACCACACCAGTTTGAGTGAACTTTCAGAGCGTTCTGGAGGATCAATCGTTTACATTTTCCACCCATGTTTCTTGTTTGGTCTATTATTTACGGTAGTGTTTGGCTGTATCTATGTATGTGCACTAGCGTAATGAGGCTACAATCGTTTTCCTCATACTTGGCCTTATTCTAAAAAGTCACACCAACTTCTTTGTTCGATTTAAAAAATGATTATCTTCCTACTGTTGCACCCTGGATTGATGTTGAGATTTCTTGACGCTCGTTTGCACAATAGTCATTTATCAACTGCGTCTAACCCAGCCTGCTACGATGACAAACGCCCGCACTGTATTGCAACCACACGATGTGGCACCGAATGGAAAGTAATATGTGGACGTCGCATAACAAGTCCTGAGTCTGTTTAACCGTAATCACGTAGGCCAGTCAGATTGCGGCGAAATAAGGCTTTATTTGAAAACCTCATTCCCATATAGACCGTGGCGCAGTTTTTAACCCTCAGCGATAGAGATAGGCGTAAAGTTTACTGGATTTCAGATGCTTCAGGGTCTGAAGTTGTCCTCTTACCAACGGCAAGCTATGCTACATTGGGGTGGACATGCGTGGTGGTGTACAGCATTGAAAAGCTTATCCTCCAACCACATCAGATTGTTATTAGACGCAGATGTTGAGTCACACAAAACTGGGCATGTACACTTTTGAAGTGTGCGTTCTCGAAGAAGTTAGACACATTAGCTCTTCAAATTCAGTCTTCTTGTTGCGTTCTGACCATTGTAATGGATGTTAAATTCATCACCTATTTGGTCGGGTCGATAGGAAATCTTGTTTCTGCGTGCGATTGGTTTACGGATGCATCATTGAACACTTTTTATGTCGTCAGTTTTCACTCGTCGTGTGTGACACTTTCAGAAATCTTATGTGTTGGTCAGGGAATGGTTTGCTGTTTGATCGTTCCCAGTAATTTAGTAATTTGCGATGATCATCCATCTTGAGGCACCCCACTAAACTTGTCGGCCATTCCTTTTAAGTTTTCTACAATAAATGTCAGTTTTTCTATTCACAGACCCTCGTTATAATTAACTGGAAGTATTATAGTATCAATGCATTTCTTCGACGCCTCGAGTTTTTTTCCGCATCTAATTACCATCCTGATTTCAGACTGTGGGGATTATCTAACTTTTCGTCGGTCAGTTTAGGAAAGCATTCCTTGATAAACTTGAGACAATTTATTTCTTTTCTTCATTTGACACAAAATACAAGACGGAGACGATAGGATGGTATGATTTCATACACTTTCCGTTCTACCAGTAACGTAAAACTTAAAATGAGTAACGAAATAATCCGGGCATCGGCTGACTATTTTTTTCCCCAGTCTTTCTGCATAGTATCCGTACGCTCGGCTCACGTACGTGTTTACATCCCGACAAGCTTGCCTGACATTCCCATTCCAGTTTTGTCTCGTAATGCCTGTTGAGTGTGCCTGAGAACACGTTGCCCATCATATGCCATTTTGACTTAATCGAATTTAGTTCCCCCTTCACATTTCATATTCTTTTGTAGAGCTGAAATACATTTCCCAGGTGAGCTTCGACCAATTAGCAACCTTCCCGCCTAATAGTATGCTTAATGATAGGAACTACGACGAAATTCACAACTACCCCGTGTGCTGAAATTGTTGTTATTGCGAGTGAGTATTTCATGCATATGTACTCGGTCTTCTGCCTGAGCCGATGACACTAAGTCGTATCACCGTTTGCCACAGTATTGATGAAGCAACTTCTTTAAAACTTTGAGGAAGGCTAGTAATCATTCGGATGAAAAAGCGTCATTGACTGTGGCATACTGCTAGGCTGAGCAATCACAAGGTCTCTAGTTTGACAAGTGATATCAAAGGACCACACTCAACGATGCCTTCAGTTGTATTTGTCCATGTCTCAATTTATGAATTTGGCAAAGCGCTTGTGCTCCTGTCGAATAATGTCCGGCGTCTCAAACGCCCAGCTGGTATATGGAGCACGTGGCCCAGCTGTCACCGATTATGCATTCTTTTTATTTGATCAGGTAGTCTCGCATTAGGGGTTTTTCTTTGAAATGCTTGCTAGCAGACGGCCGCTTCGCTCATACCATTTCCTCATCTGATGTGGATTGGCTAAGGTTACAGAATAATATTGAAAGTCCGTTCGCAACTCTGTTGCGGGCAGACCAAGTTTTTGTGCAACAAGACAAGATCGTCAGACAACAAATATTTGAGAATCTTGCTTTCGGATGCTACGTTTGAAGAAGACAATATACGCCTCCGCTTTGCTCACTATGATGGGTATCGTGACTGTGTGGCATAGTGTCACGGTTCACTTTTCTGCATTACTGCTCTTTTGTCAGTTCTTGTGTGCTTCATACACATAACAGATCTTCGAATGGATGGTTGAAATTTAAGGAACGGATTTCAGTCCGATGTCCTTGTTTCATCTCGTAATTATCGATTCTGGTATCGCTACCGCGTGCCTTCTATCCTCTATTGACACAACATTATGCGCTAACTGTTGCCTTTGAAACAAAGCACAGCCTGTGACTGTAATTTACTTGTTTCACTTTGCTGCATGTCGTAAGTCTCTCATCTAAGGACCACTTTTTGCAATGTTTCATACTTTGAAATTGTGTAGTGTGGTGATTATTTATAAACGATTGTTCTTAACATGATTGATCTAATGAATTAGAGTGTATTTCACTCTACTTCACTCCTGAGCGAGCGAATGACGCTTGTAATCCCCAAGCTGTGTTCATTCGGAACACCGTCACTCGAAAGTCAACCGTAACGGTTGGAGTATACCTCTACGACATTTTGTGTTGTACTTGCTTTAATTAAAACTAGGAGAATTCTGTGTGGATGGGTGTACATCGTAATTTTCCACACTTGACCTCGTCAAGTGTGCCTTGGTGTGATCCCAGTTGAGCATCTTTTGATGTCTTTTCTGGCCTGCTGTTTATCAGTTGTTGATGTACCAGTTGTAGATTTCAATCTGCAATCATCTAGTGGAGTTATTCTTGTTGACGTGTCTCTCCCATTCAATCGATTCCTTCATCCTTTCCGTGTTGGAATCTTTGCATGGTTTGTGTATTGTTAGAGCTCAACGTGGCTGTTGAATATGGAAACGACTAAAGGCGCAAAGGTTGCGAGATTTTGACACCCAATTTTTGTCACCGTATGGCGTTATGAAAAGACCGAATGCTTCTCTGATCCTCCCTACTTGGTTTCATGCTTCATAGTGTCATTAATCTTGGGTCATCTTTTAGGGTTCTTAAAGTCTGTTTTAACTGTTCCAGCTCGTCTACGCAATTCTGGACCGTATGCCTAGTTTACAGAGCGTGTATTAATCAAACAGCAAAACCACTATCACATTTTAACTGATCATCCATACTTTGAATGATATGTATGCCCGCCGCAGCGGTAGAATAAAAACAACTTCCTTACGAAGACAAGAACACTGCGATTCATGTGTCTGGCACGAACATCAACAAGTGTTGTCAACTATACTGCGCGTTCACTCAACGTGCCGTTGGTTTTGGAATCTCATCTTGAGTTCGAGATGGTTCATTGATAAATACACCGATTAACATGTACATTGGCTTGCACATCTCAACCTTGTTTGCCTCAACTGTTCTTGCTTGAACTTGGGAAGTGTCAAACTATCCAACCCACATGTAATCTCGTATGTTACATAACAACATACACCGTGCGATGTGAAAGCTAACAGATTTTCAGTTGTTAAATCGATTGTTGTTCAGTTCCACACCGTTCCCTGAACTATGGATCGTCTTCATCAGAATAGGTATCAGTTCGTGATGTCAGTATATCATCAGTTTTAACATTGACTTGTAAGTAATGTGATCAGAACTGCCGCTAAGTGTTAATGATGTGGTATTCGAATCGGATAAAAATCTAACAATGGAGATTGATTCTAGTAAGAAGAAACCGTAATCTTATGTTCGCAATACTGTCGCCGAGCCTGTGTGAATGTTTCTTATTTGGATTCGTGTCAGTTCAACATGGAAACTGTTGGGTTGTATTCACCTTGGCTTATCTAATCCGAACAGTTATTCAGGCATATTGAATATACTTACAGTATATATATATATATATATATATATATACTATATGACCTATGGTTGTACAAGGTTACTAGATAACGTGTATAGACTTAATCTTTTGGTTTTTGCTGTTCCCCATTCATTTTCATTGTCAGGTTATAAGGCCGCATCATTTGGCTTCTCCAGACCTCGTTAGTGGATCGAACGCCCGTTCTCAATCATTGACACCGACAAACTTTCCTGCCGTCAACCCCACGAACACGCCCCAGACATTGCCGAACAGCTACCCGGTAAAAGATAATTTTCAAACAGTACCAAGTACACATTGCAATACTTGGATGGTGGGCGGGCATCCGCAAAATCACCCAATGGGGGCTTATGAATCACAGCCGTTCCGATCCGTCGGGGCATCGGGCTGTACAGACTACGCTTCACCAGGTCCATCCGCTGTCACAACCGTCAGACCCCCGTGTCAAGGTTTTAGTGGTCCTGTTCCTGTCGGATCCAATATGTTACATCGGGACAACACAAATTCAGCGGTACCGTCGAATGAGCAAGCTCTTCTGAGGCGGTCAGTTTTAATCTTTATTAAAATGTAGCCGTGACAGTGAAGGCTTCTAATCGTCTTTTTCGCCCTAGGCTCATTAATTTTATTTGTTCTGTTAGCAACGGGTAGTTGTATGACCTTTCACATTGATGTTTTATTTCTGTTGGCAGCATGTTTCCCGTAAAGATCTATACTAGTGTGTCGTTCGTCTGTGCTCTCAGTTGTCGCTGGTTTCGCCGTTCCTCTGCTTTATAGTATTGTGTGTCGAGCTGCTGAACTGCTTCATTTTCGTAAGACATTGCTTATCGTCTTTGAATCGGATCCCTCAACAATGCTGTGGCGCTGTTGCTGGAGCTTTTCGGCATCAGATTTTTTAACTCATATGTGTGATTATCGTTCTGCTTCTCTTGGCCGATAATTCCGGTTTATCTAAGCACGTTGGTGACACAAATTTCAGTAAGATTTATCAACTGAAATAAATTATACTACGGCACATATGTAGATCATCCAAACAACGTTTTGTCACTTGAGGTCTCAGTGATGACCCAAAAGTCACAGGTGTTCTTCATTCCGGATTTTCTCAAGTCGTTAGCAGTAGCCAAAGTCCTCTGTTTCGAGACACAAGTTGGTGTTTGTTTTGACACCTGCGATTGCGCCATCCGATGACATGCGTAAGCAATCACAGTTGGGTTTACTTTGATATTTGCCAACAACAGGTCACGTCTTTTGTTTTTCAATTGTTATGTTCTATCGATTTACCGTTAGTTCCGATCGTTCACTTTTATCCGCTTACAGCATGGAGTCTGGTCCGCATCCGATGTCCGTGCATTCTGGTGCGCGCCGCCAGCAAATGTCTCCGTTAGAACAATCGCTTCCATCGCAAAGTGCTCGTTCCATTATCTGGGAAGGTGAAACACACCTTGTGGACTCTACTACCGGAACTGGTCCGGTGCGTCTGAATATACGATTGATACTGGAGCAAACTGGAGCGCGCGATATCAGGTTAGATTTGAATTTTCCAATAGTTGGTTTTCAAACGATTGCACGTCATAACAAAGTTTTAGATGTTCTACTTATTTTGGGCGTCGCGTTTGCACTCATTTATCAGCCAACTTGAAAACGCCACTACCATTAGGGCTCTTGATCGTTGCATTTTGCTCAGAGATACTTATCGCCAGGACTGACTGATATTGTATGGTACAGAGTAATTGGGCCATTGAAAAGTTCGTGCATCTCTGTTGTTTAAAAGATAAAATTAACGTTCTTCATGTGTACCTGAGCATAACCTGTTCTCAATACCCATTTGATACATCGCATAAAGGTACCGTGGATGTACTCGTGGTTATCATTCCGTTAGTACCACTGATGATGATGTTCCCTCGCTTATACTGGCTACCTGGGAGCGACGATCATTTTTGTTCAGTGCGATATGGTTCACGCCTAACTCTTCTGTACTGGGGCGTTTGCTGAAATAAATGGGTTCTGTCCAACCACCTATGCTGTCCTCATCTGACCAGCATATAAACATCGTTAAATATATCAATTGAATTTTCATTACTCGATTACCGCAATCTACTTTTAGTAGCGTAAGTCTGATTGTACTGAAGGGTAAACGTTATCGAAGTTTGAAGACAATGGGGCTAATGCATTCGTCGTCCAGTCGTTGATGGTAAAGATGTCAATTCACCGCGTCACGTCGAGAACTGCTTGTCAATGCTACAGCTGATTAGCGCGAGCTTTAGGATGGGCAAAAAAAAAAGAGAGTACTAGTCTGTTGCTCGAAAACGCTGTCTGGTATAGCGAATAATAGGAGTGAATGACGCTCGTGTTGCAAATTTGTGTACATCCGTGTAATTCTCTCTCCCTCTGCATCTTTCTTTTTTGCGCCTTCCACGGTGTCCTTCTTCTTGATATATCGTGACACGTTTGCTATCTAATACGGTTTCATGTATACATGTACATGCATGTATAGACTGTTTTTTACCCTCATAACTGAGACCCAAGTAACCCACTGAGGCTGCTGTTGAAGATATTATTGTAGGTGGTTGTTTATCCGGTCCAGTAGTGTGAATGCTATCCTAAATTATCCGTGAAGTGTGAACAGTTAAACTATCGAGGCAGAGAAGATAACAGGAAAACTATGACATATTCCCTCTTATTCCGCCTTGCAGTTCGGTTGTTTTTTTACAAGGGGTATGCACCGGGTCGTTAAATTCTTGAGTTTGGACCTCTGGTGATTAAATCTCGTCTTTTCCATTTCTGTTGATTCTTAACTATGGTTTCCTTTTCGTCTCTCTATTGTATGTCAGTTGAAAAGTGGTGTCAACCACCAATGTACTGTTCTCCACGATGTCGGTCGATTGCTCTTGATCGATTTTACTATTCAGCTTGCAGCTGCTTAAGTGCGAATGCTCCCTTCTATTTCATTCAGTTTGCGTGACCTCATTTGTTTCTTCTGTTATTCGTATAACCTTGTCACTTGAGCCATACGTAGCACTCTCACTCTGTGCTTCACTCATTGATGTTCATTAGATCTGTGCTCCTTCATAGCATCAATTTTCTTGACGATTTTTGGTGACTGAAGACAACAACCAACCTATGGTAGCTTCCCAAATAATCTTCATTTGACACATGTTTGAAAAGAAGCAGTACAAGTGTCTTTGGCATCAACACGTTGAATGAAATGATCAACTCGAAAACTGTTGATTTGTTACTTCTTTGAAGCTGTCCTGTCAGTATACACACGGGTGCTTACGCCAAACCTAATTGAATGGTGATTTTAAGAATTCGGACGTCGCAAACGTTTTAGAGAGGCATACGGAGGTGTGTTTTTCAATTGCTCAAAAAGTCGTTTGTTTTCATCCATGATATGCCAATTTGTTACTCATTAACCTGCAACCAACTCTTGCAACCCAAATACTGGTTTGGTTTCAAGCTACGCTCGTCTCAGCTGTATCTCGCGGAGATTCTGGTATACCACATCACTTCTGGACCGGATTTAGTTCACTTGGGAAGGCGCAAATCGTTTTCCGAGTTATATTTCAGTTTTCGTGATTCACAAATTAATGGTTAATTACAAGAGGGTACTTAGTGAGCAGATTTCTACTTATATTTGTGAAATTTTGCTGTACACTTCATTGAAGTTGATACAGTAAATCATTCTTCGACGGTTTTGTTGCCAATTTTGTAGAGGTGCTTTTGTCCATGCAGTCAATGACCTTTCACAATAATGTGTAAGTCTTACTCTTTTCTTCGATAAGCCTCAATCGTTACCTTCGATTTCGTTCACCTAAATATAGCTAACTTTCTTCTGGTACCCGATTGAACTCAAGAACAGCTATTCTTTTTCGTAGTGATTTTTATTAAATTTGTCTTTTATTCTGTACAACAGTAGACCATAGTTCTTTTTATATGTACTGCTTAACAAATCATCTTTTTGCTTGGAGCTTATCTTTTTCCATCTGTTAGTATGTATCCTGAAATAGGACTTGCCATTCACAATCCTGGAATGTGTTGACTCTGTTACCAACATTACCGCTGTCACGCCAACCTGATTTAGTGCTTGCTTACACAACTTTTGAGTTATATCCTGTTAATTTATGAGTAAGTATTATTTCACCCGAGCAGTAAAACTGAGTGAAATATAACCGTGGCATAATCGATTGGAGTTAATAGGACAGTTCCTGAGTCTATTATTGAGGTAATAGGACAATCTGAGCATTATTTGCAAGCGTATATCGTTAGGTGCTCAGCTCTGATAATTCAGTCGTGTCTAACGCGCGCTGAATGATCCAGTGATCAACACCGTTGTCTTATGAAAGCGAGACCGGAATTCTAATCCAGGCCGTGACAAGGATATGCACAACTGACGAGCTCCAACAAGAACAGAATTCGAGTATAGTGCTGTGGGAACGCGACAGCTGCTATCAGTTTTGAGTAATGCTTAACTTATGTAATCCGAACTTCCCTACTATTCACTAGTACACAATATACTCACTTCAGTTTTGGTTTGTCAGAATGTGTGATTCAGTCCGCAACCCTGGTGTCAATGAGGAATTTGACCTTGAGCTTTAATAATTAAAATTTTTTATGACCGACACAATACAAGTTTTAGGGTCAAAATACAGTTGTATCTTATTATTTGTCTTTATCCGTTTGCACAGCTTGACCTCGGAAAGTGCGGAAGTACAAACTTTTCCATTTTCTGGCAACTTTAAGTTGAAATCCTAGCGGTTTTTCCGAAAAACTTCGTGAACGCGGTAATTCTGCTAAAGTGCTATTAGAATCATTACATTTAATCTCCTGAATTGCTTCCGTAACTCAGTCAACTGAAAAAATGATGATCTGAATTCAAATTTTGACTTGTTTTGGTTGTGGTTTGGTTTGCGGCGCGTACAGAGGTTAAGGCGTCACACTCTCAACTTGTCGAGCTTGCAGTGAATTAATGGGTTGGTTCGCATGACTATCTGGGAGCCGGCAAATTCTGGATAATTTTGCAAAACGTTAATTGACTGAAAGGCTGTCCTTAGAATTGGCAGCCGATGATCCCATCTGAATGTAGCCAGTGAGCATGCGATACTCTGTTTTAATCCACAGCGGCTACGGTTGATCCCCTTGGCAAATCTATCGCTTATCAGGTCGTGCACTCTCTATCTAGTCCCTTTGTTCACCGCTTACTGGTGGAAGATACGTGATGGACAGCTGTGAAAGTGGCATGCCGAAGTGCATTTACCTACTGCTTTGTTAGGAACCATAAATCGTGTTCGTCATTAGGGGGGGGGGCTCGCCAAGCCCATACTTGTGAACGTTTGGTAATTGAGCTGATGGCGGTAATGTCAACTTCTTCTAGCTGTTTTCCTTTGACGTAAGTGAGGTTAATGAAACAGGGTAGTGAAAACCGTAGGATAGTGAGCGGTATTTCAACTGTTCTCTCACTTTCAAACTATACCCAGCTGTTTATCCGTCCCATTGTGTTTGCAGTTTTAGCTGTCTTTCAAGGATTTCATATTGTCGATCCTTTCTTCTCTCTCTTCTCGGTTCTGATTATTTGGTTTTATCTTACTTCTGTATGGCTTGCCCAAACTCCACAAGGTTGGTGTACCACTGAGGCCAATAACATCCATGTCCAATTCATCACAACACAAATTGGCACAGTGGCTATCTCAATTTCAAGTTGTAAGGCAATCGATGGTTCGGAAAACTGAGATATAGTTTTGAACTAATCGATTTACTCGATGGTTTGGACTGCAACAACAAACATATGGCCAGTTTGGACATCGCTTCTTTGTTTAAAAATGTTCCTCTGATGCAGACGATCAATATAATTTGTCAGTATATTGACTCACATCAGTTGAACGTTCGATTGCTACATCTGAGCTAGGGACGCCTTCTCTACTATGCACAGGCGACTGTTAAGTTCTACTTCCAGGAATGGTCATACATAAATCGATTGGTGTTGCTATGGGCAGTCCACTCGGTCTGCTACTAGCCGATATTTCGTTGCTCACCGGAGCAAACGCAAACGCTGTTATCAGTCAGGCCCACTTTCTACCGGCATTATGTTGATGATGTATTGATAGTTACCGATCCAAGGAGATGCAACGAGTATGCTCGATTCAATGAACAAGCTGAATCCAAAATTAGCTTTACATTGAGCACAAGCAAAATGAAACCCTTGGCGTTTGGGATATTCTGATGAAGTGCCCGAACGGCGGCTGCTTACTGCGGCCCGTCGACCGAAACGTACTTGGACTGAACAGTTCTTGAACTTTCGCAGTTTTGGTGCCGATCCAGTACAGCGATGTCTGGTGAGAACTTTGTTCTATCGCGCAAGAAGAATATTGTTCAAGAAAACATTGGCCAAAGAGATGTCACTGTTGAGAACCCACGTCAAAGAAATGGCTATCCATCGGCATTTGTTGAGATATTCAGCAAACAAAAGCCGGCGCGCCGCGATGTGTTCAACAGCTCAAAACTAATGTCTACCTCCGTTGCCATACAAGGGTGATGATATTGCCACTCTGTTGAAACCGTCTCACAGGGGCTATGGAACGCACTTCTATGCAGCCCAAGTGGTCATGCGTGTTTCAGCACCACGCCGAATCCCAACATCACCTCTGAAAACACAGCTACGCTCAACGTCAAATTTTACATCGTCTACGAATTACTCGTATGAGTGCCGGGCTCTTACGTAGGCAGAACGTAGCGGAAGTTACGGTACTCGGGTCAATCGAGCACATTCTAAGTTTGATTTGCAAATACGCTCATAAATCACAAATACCGGACTCGAAAGAGAATGTGACAAGTCCGCAAGGAACCAGCGGTCAATCGACTCGCTCGACACCTGTTAAGTAGTCGCACCTCAACTGAACCTGGAGAAAGCGTTTCGGTTATGTGACGCAACAAAAAATCGAAAGCTTCTCCGGTTCGCGAGGCGGTAGCAATTAGCAAATGGAAGCCACCCGTCTACGTACGGAAAGAATTGTTCGTCAGTACTGGATTGCCCTCCTAACTGATGTGTGTGTGTGTGCGTGTATTTGTTGATTTTGTTGTTTAGCTTCACAATGTCTATTGAACTTTGCTGTATAAACACACAAACTGCAGTATGTACCTGATGAGATGCAACGAAATGTGTTCAGGCGATACACTGGGCAAAAACTGTTTCCGACTCCTCTGTTCTTATTTTAATTCTGGTTGTGTTTACATTTCTGTTGTACAAAAGTAGTGTAACGGCGCCGGCTATTCTCATATCCTTATAGCACAAACTGTGTTTGTAGATTGTCGTCATCAACATCTACGACAGCGATACGTCATATGCTCATCTAGCATGCTTTAACGAAAAGAGAAGTCTGAGTTGAGAGTGACGAGGTAGAAGTGGATGTTGATTCATTTATAAACCCATATATATAACCTAAAAGAATCAACGTCACCGTCTTGAAAACAAATGACCTAGTTGCATGCAACAGTAAGGCGACTTCTTTGATATCTTTCCTGCCCTTTTTTCGTTCACTGTTCTTGTTTCACGTGTAGTTCATCTACACTGCTGAACCCGATTATCTTTCATTTCCAGCCGGAGACTAGAAGGTTCACAAGGCCCTTTACCCGTAAGACAAACATGTTCTACGGTTCCCCAGTTTGTTGGCGCCTGCTTTTTATTCTCATTGCTAAATCATCGATTGGTCACCTTCAGTTTTAGACCGCACTGTAAAGCGCAGAAGGCATAGTGAACGGTAGGCTAGACTTTTTGATACGCCGCTTAACTATCTAAATCAATGGGGTCAGTTCTTATAGATTGCGACAAGTATTGTTTAGTCTCTGTCGCTCTTCCCTTCCTAATTACCTCATTTTCTCTTTTCGTGCGACCTTTACATTCGCCATTCTGTTCTCTCCTTTATAGTCAACCGAACATGCAGCTTTGGGGACACACCGTACAACTTTCTATCATTCATGTCCATCACGAGAGCGCTCTGGTTCGACGACTCACCAACAACATGAATGGTGGTCATTTGCTTGCCAGAGTCCTAGTCGACGCACCGGTATGTCTGGCCACTTGTCGATCACCTTTGGTTTTTCCTTTGGTTTTTATCTCGTATGCATTATCTGTCACGCCTATACGTATGCATATGTTCTGTCAGCTTATCTTACCCGTTTTACAGTTTTTCATCAATCCGTGTGTCACCTTCGGGTTGAACGCGGGGCCAATGCAGATATTATGTGCCCATATTATATTCATCAATATAAGAAGGAGGAATTGTTTGAAATGCACAAATAATGAACTACCTCTGTAAATGTATGTCGAAAGATAATGTCTGTGAACCGGATCGTGCTGGGATGGTGAGCTGATTAGCGTTTCGCGTTTTCGCCGTTGCTCGGCTGGTTGCGTCCGGTGGGCTTACATATATTAGAGACAAGTCACACGCTAATGCCGAAATGTGGAGGAGCGCACGTGAGGTCCATGCAAAGTGTGCGAGTGTGCATAACCTTGGGCTCTAGTCGAACGACAGTGGGGTAAGGTCTGCGCAGATAACCTTATTTAATGACAACGTAGTGTTTTGGTTGGCCGGGTGGTTGCTCGACTTCGGCTAGTGTCGGTTGTGACGCTACACCTCGGATGGGTTATTTCATGCCATCCGGATATGCGTTTCGTTGTTCCACTGACACTGTACGTCCTGAATTATGTAGAGTTGCTTACATGATGTCCTTCATGTTTCTATCGCTTTGGTTCTAGGATACTGTTGTAAGTGTTAGCTTCATTTGGACAGATTACTTTCACACTATAAAAACGTTCACACTGTGCACGAAGACAGTATTTTGAGTGCTCCTTCGATCTGTCTGTGTCAGACGATTTGAGTCATGGACATAGTATCCGGTTGGTATCTTATGTATGAACACATTTGTACCATGCCACATAAACCTGCTTCGTGTACTTTGAAGAATGGCACCGTCTAGTGATGTCGTGATTTTGAGTCATTGTCAAACTTGTTGACCTCAACGGGATTCAACCCACTCATAAACACTTGCTTCACACATCACCGTGATGCAATAAACTAAGGTCGCATTTATTGAGAAGTCATTTTTCCTAATGGCTATATATCCGAACCCGAGTTAACTTGACTCGTAAGATTCAATGGGAACTTACGCCTTAAAGGAAACTGAGGAGAATTATGTACATCCAGATTTATATTGAACGTTTTAAAAAGTAATACCAATTCGGGAGATTGTTGCAATTTCTGAGGGAAAACGGTAGGAAGATTGCACGAAAGAAAGTCAGGACGGAATAAAAACCCAACCACTATATCCTTAACATACGACAGACGACACCCAACTAGTCTCACCAGTGAGGGATGGAGAGCAGTTTCATTCTACCTTAATGATGTCCGGAATATGTACGTCAGGTCTGTACTTGAATTCAGCTACTGAAGATACAGTTACCACAAGCTCTGATAGGTTGTCCCACATTGGACATGTGTTCTGTGTTCTGTGCAAGTTAAGACAGTTCTTGATGTTGTACTTTTAGCCAGTTAACCCTGAAATAGCACGTATTTTTCTCAATGGATGTTGTTGGTTTTGGAACTGTGAAGGCATCCGATATGCGTATCTCCACTAGTAAAGCCTTGTCCTCAGAACCACTAATGAAAATGCGTAACTTCATATTCATTATTGATTTGACATTTGAGCAGTTCTTTCAACTGTAACAAATGTATTAGTATCTGGTCCGGTTTCTGAAGATCATTCGGTAACTTCATGTAGATCTATTAATGTGTACCATCTTCAAAGTAACACTAATATTTACATTTGTTAATCACTAAGTTTGTCTCTGTCCGCTGTTTCCTATTCGACAACCATCGATTTTCATGTGATGTCATGCGGTCCGTCTGACTGTGGGGCATGTCTCTGTGATTACTCTGTTTTTACCTGTAACCGCTCAAAATTGGTTCCTTACTGGATAGCCAAACTTGATTCTGGTGCATTCTCGTTATAAACACTGACTTGAATGCTAAGGGTTTCGGAATGATGTTTTGGTTTGAGAAATACCTACATGTGTAGGTATTTTACTTTTCAATCTGAAGATGCCTCGATCCAAGTGATCCAGTAGTCAATGTCGGTACATGTATGTGTTCTTAAGCCGTAGTTAAGCCAGCATTCATAGCACGGTGCTGTAGCTCTGTTACTGAAACCGACCCAATGCGTATGCTTTAGAGAGGATTTTGTCCTACAATGTCACCGTCTCGACTGATGTGACAAAGGATGAAATGCAACATGGGTTCATGTTTAAACTCATACCACCCACGATCGATCGGTGTGTGTCTGGACTGTATGATTAGCGTTTGCCGTGTTCACTTACGGCTCATTTCCCGTAGCTTGTCCGCCATCGTGTGCACTCCTCCCGTTTCTTTCTGCCTCCGATGTGCACCAAACGTATTACAGATTGGTTGACTGGACTTATCAGGCGAATAGAATTGACGTTCGGCAATCTGTTCCTCACATTCCAATAAGGTTTTCCGTACATGTGAATAAGCATGTGTATATTTATGAAATTTGTTACCATGCTTCTCTGCTCAGAACTCATTACCTTTTCGTTTCAACTTACAACTCGATAAGAAAGCTATGGGCGCATCCACATTTTACATACCCCTGTTTCTCCACCCACATGACAGAAACTTGTGGTTTGCTCTCAACATTCATTTTCCCACTACACCTAGCGCGTTCTTAAAATTTACATTGTCTTTTGATTGATGGATACAAATTTTACAAAATGTATATCGTCACTGCTTCACACTTGTTTTTACCATATACTTGAAACGCTATTGTAATCACAGTCGTCACTTGCTGATAAACAAGCTTCGATTTCAAAATTTCTATGCCTTACTTCAGTGAACTTGATTTAAAAATGGAGTTTAATTCAATACCGCCAACTCGGGCCCTACAATCTGTTTCATTAGTCTTGCTCATATACAGGTCGCGCTATGGTGCACTAGGTTCACTGGTTGGAAAACTTGGTGAGGAAGGAAAGGGGTATCCTTTCGATTTGCATCCATGTGTTAGTTCTGTAGGAGAAGTGTAATAGAAAGTCATTTTCCTGGAACATCGGAACCCTCGGTTTTCCGACGCACTTGAACCCTGTCTTCCAAACATTCTTATCGCGAATTGATTTAACTCTCCATGGTGGTGAATCTTCTTCCTCTCGTATGTCCTTAGTATCATTGCGTAGGTTTATTTTATTACTCCAGTAACGGTGATAACCGTCGGGAAGTCCTCTGTTTAACGTTTTCCGTTCAGAAACTGGGTTGTTTCACTCAGGTGACTGAGTTACATAATTCATCACTCTGTACAGTTCGTTTTGCTGGTGGGCATCTGCTAGGATATGACTGACTTAACTGTGAGCATATTTTATATTTCCGAAATACGTTGAGGCACCGTTTGGTTGACGATAGTCAAAGCTAGTGGTTGGGATTTTTTTTTTGCGAATATACTTGTACAACAATTTTCTACTAGCCCTTACACCAAACTTTCTTAATCTATCGCAGCCAATTCGAGCAGTTGGCCATTGGTATTATTACTTTTGTAATTTTTGCAACCAGTTTTGCATTTCATAGTTTCGCTATCACACGATCATTAAGTTTGACTCGTATTTATCGATTACTACTTTGCCTTCTTGGAACACTCCCATGATACGAATCGTACACTGGTTTATGTCGCCGGTAAATAAGCGTGTTTTAGTGTATATCCGGCGACATTCATATCAGTGATTTGCGTCCAGTCACTTAATATTCATTATGTGTTAATGCTTAAAAGTGTGAATAAAGTAAACCTGTGCTAATCAATACTGGCCACAAGTTAGATGTGTTTATTTTTGTACAGAGGTCAAAGCCAACGTTTCCGTTTATTTCTTTTGTCTAGAGGTACGAGTGCTTCCAAGCACATGTACTGTTCACGATCTACAAGCAAACTGATAACAAAAACAACGTTCGGTCATATCAAGATTGCGAGTCAAGAAACACTAAACATAAGTTAATTTTTAGCATGTATACCGGCTTACTTCACGGCTCTGGTGTGACACAATACTTGGTTAAAAATAAAGCAGTTTGGTTTATCCTGTGTTTAACTCTGTTCATTGCAAACAACATTCTTTTGTGCACACAGATTCCGGAGGAAGCCTGCTCTCTGGTTTCTGCTCTTTCTTCTCCATCCGTAAGTCCAACGGCTCTTACACTCGGTATCCTTTCGCCTCCTCCCAGCACGCTGCCCACTCCACTGCCGGCCGGCGCGGTTGCATTTGTGTGTTTGAGCTACAACCCGAAGCGTAATCGTGTTTACGGTGAGTGTTTGTGGACTTTTCCCAGTTTTGACTGAAGCTGCGTCAACCTGCAGATCGCACGTGGCAGTCGGGTCTCCAGACACAATATGTTCATTGTTGAAATGTGTGATATTGAACGCTAGACTTTATTCATCACGCGGTACCCACAGTCAAGTATAATGCAGTTCAGTCTGTTTTAACTTGAATGTGCCACTTTGTCAATCGTCAACTGCAGGTACATGTTAGATCGTGTTTAATTGTAGCAAATCAGTGATAGTTCAAGACACCGATAACCGAAGTTTTTGTCATCCACAATGAGAGCCTAAATATTACGTTATACTGACTGTGTTGAACGCAGAAGATGCCAGTACTGTAGGAAGTGGCTGAGAGTGGTTAGAACTACTTAAAATAAATAAGCGTATGTTACATTTTGTGTTTTTGAGGACAACACATCCTGATTTCAAGAGGGAGACTTCTGATGACGTAGGCCGTGCAGCAGAATTCGTACCACTTTTGCCGTATATTCGAGATTGTTACGATGCTGTTCTAATAAACTAATTATCAAGGGGAGTAAATAGATAATTGAAACTGTTCTCTTCTTTACGCTCATGAGTGATTATCGCTTTGTTACGTTTCGGTCCGACATAAGAGGGAGTGTTCTCCGCAACATTTGTTTCCCGATTTGCTTAGTAGTTATAACTGGATTTATCGTACGCCTGCGCACTCCCGATTTTTTTTGTATAAAATTCTTGCTGAGCCAAATGACTAACACTTGGGGCCGCTTGGTCCCGTGGGTATTTTGGAAATCGGTCTAACTTCAGCAAGGAAAATTGGAAATGGAGATTAACAATCCGATTGATTATGATCAGTCCCCTTTTTTCCTGCCTGCGACGCATTGATTAGTTCGATAATGTTTCCGACGCGTGATGCGATTAGCCTTGTTCGTCATCTGACAGGTGACGATTGCTACTAAATGATCATTGCTTTTATAGTCCTCCCGTGATTGTTTGATGACGGATTGCTAGTGACCTCACAGATTCATACCCGATTCGTTCAGCGTTCCGTGTGATTAGGTTTCCATTTTCCATGAACTATTCCGATCGATCTTGATCTGCTCTGACAACCAGTGACATGTGCTAGATACGCTCGTTGTATTCCAGCGTCATTACTGGTTACAATCTGTTTACATATGCATTTGTCTATTCCGTTGTGCTGGTTTTTGTCACGTTCTCAATGCCTTACGCAAATGGTTAATTGTTGCCCCTCAAATTCAAACAAATGTGCCCCTTGCTTGCTGATTTGTGGTGTAAAATGGGCAAATTTTTCGTTTGCCTTAACCCTGCGAGAAGTGACGTCGAGCGCGGCATAAACAGTGCTCATAAACCATGCTCATG
This sequence comes from Paragonimus kellicotti, assembly GCA_014220965.1. NCBI lineage: Eukaryota > Metazoa > Platyhelminthes > Trematoda > Plagiorchiida > Troglotrematidae > Paragonimus > Paragonimus kellicotti. The sequence continues at coordinate 87,467 of LOND01000323.1, forward strand.
CGCCAGCAATTTTGGTGCACTTGAAGCACATGAATATACACACACACGCACTCGTCTCATATTAATACGCTGCGCATCTTAGCTCTCGATAGTCTTCGATCTTCAGGACACGCATACGAGCTCAAAGTGCTCATATCTGCCTATATTTGTATGTGATGGTGGTGTTCATTGTCCGTCGCGATCTGTTGAAGTGCACGTACCCATCGTCAGCTGCGCATGTCGATCGATCTTTTGCGTGCATGCTTATTTGTGTTTGCTATACGTGTGCGTGCATGCGCGCCTCGCACACATCTTTAGTGACTCGCTGTACTGGCCGTCCGATCATTAGCACCCCGATGATTATCCGCGTGCGTATGAAATTCACACTCTCATCAATTTTGTGCGTACTGTGTGCGCATATGTGCATGCACATATCAACATCGACTTAAACGCCTGTGAGTGACTGGTGCTATCATAAAATTATTAATCGATGGATCGGATTTATGGACAAAGATAGGAAGTCTCTTGTTCATTGAAAAATTTTGCAATGACACCTCTATCTGTCCTGTGGATCAGTATTCCGTTTAAACATACTCTCTACAATTATTTGATAATAGTCCGATGTCGGACCACATCGTGTTTCAAACATGAATGCGTTACTTAGAACCCCACTCAATTTCTTTCGACCACATCAGTATGAGATGGTAATGCACTAACAGCTAACCAATCTTGTGCATGGCTTCAATCTGCCATATGCTTAACTCTACTTCCAGGTCTCATTCCGTCCGACTCGGAGCAATTCCGGCATGACTTGCCTCCGCTTAGACAGTTCGTCAAAGCAATGTCTGGTGTAGTCTGCGATACGGGACTACGGACGTATCCATTGGGACCGAATACTCCTTCTCGACCACTAACCACTTGTCAAGAAGAACCCTTTACTTCACGCTCTGTCATTTCTAGCAACGTATCACCGGCATCGTTTCCCGGCACCAATACTTGTCCAGGATACGGATCAATGGTTAGGGTACGTGTTTTTTTCTATCAATCTATTTTATTCTTGCAAGCTGTTTTGCTATCGCAGTTGTTATCTATACATGAACTAATTAAGGGTGACCTTTCGTGCAAAGTTGTTGAACATGGCTCGTCTAATTTTTTGGTTTCGGACTCTGCTTGGATTTTGCAGACTGTCAGCTATCAGAACTACGACGCCTTTATGTACTCACACATGGCTGGTCTGTACTTTGAATTAGGTTCACCCTACCATCTCCGTTTTTTTGTGGATTTGAGACACTCATGGTGTACAGTGTTTTTCAATTTGAGACAAAATTTGTTGAGCACTGTTTATCGCAAGCGATAGCATTACTACTCTTTTTGAACCCACCAGTGTAGCATATTTTGGTCCGCCACAGGACTGTAACTCAGAACCTCCTTTCTCTAAACTTGATCTACTGTATGACCTTCCACGCCATTTTTCCTAATTGGTGCGGCTGAATTGCCACATCGGAACTACCAAACAACCGTATCTTGTCGGTCAACCCCAGTGTTACTATATTACGGTCGAAACAAGACACAATTGCGGTGTATTAACAGCAGGCGATGTCCTCTTGAATGACTTAAATACTACTTCCGGTCGTCCAGTAAATATTTATTGATATGTTTATATTTTGCCCCAGACGGATACATGAACATTTTTCAATTCCATAGAAACATGCCGTTACCTTTTAATAATGGTTTTTAATCTAGTTTTGCTTTCTCTCCTTCTCACCAATTACTTAATCACCTTGTTTTTTTCAAGTTTTCATATCACTGGTTGTTATGTCCAAATGACTATGGTCGCCTGGTAAAATCATATCACCTACTCACGGTTACTAAGGTGAATAAAATTTTCTCGTGGAACTTTGCAACAAGCGGTTCAGTTTACTTCTAGTAAACAGCACGTACACTGTAACTGTCGTAAACATACCACTAAGTGAACTGGTTGCCGAACAGTGTGGTAACTTGTTTGCCGAACGAAAAGGTAGGTTAGGTCAGTCATACTTGTGTTCCAGTTAATAACCAAGTTTGATATTCCCCAGGTGTACGCAAAGTCGCAATTATTCACAGAACAACAGTGCGAATAATAGGGAACCGTAGAACCTATTGTGCTTAAAGTGCAGTTGACCCCGTATGATGCTGAACGACACCAAAGCACAATGTAAGATAGGGAGGCTGATATTATCAGCCGTCTATTATGTGAACAGGTCTGAAATTTCAGTTGGTGTGTGAATGCATTGATGAAAGTGGGCAGACAGACGAACGCGGTTTCATGCATTACACCTTATTGACCCATGGACAGTGTGAGCTAGTTTTTACGGGATGTTTCTGTACATTATGCGGCAGACCAACTTAATATATTTTCAAGTCGATTCTTAAATAGTGTGGCAATTCCACTAGAAATTTGCACGTATGACTATTGAGTTCGTCTTCATCCCGATGGGACTTGCTGTGAACAGCTGGTTCCAGTGAGCACCGGTGAAATGGTGGATAGCTGTTTCGGACTAGTTGGGTTTCATCAGCACCACACACGCTGGAGATTTGAACCCACGACTCGTGAATAAGTTACACATTGTAGTCCAAGCACTTTTCTACTGGACCACGGAGTCACGGTCACCGGGGTTACAGGAAGGTATGTGAACTTGCTGTGTTTACTAGTCCTTTCAGTGACAGGTTGTTTGTTTCCCTGCGAACAATTTGTGTCGAACGTAGTGTCGGATCCATGTATCTCGAATTTGAACGGCAAAAGTGGCTCTGTACCCTTGTAAATGCCTCTCCTAAACGTATGTGGTAATGCGCTACCATAATGAGCATCGTTATAGCAAAATTGTCGTTGTTCCAAAATTGTATACCTAATACACGGTGTACTTTTGCATGCATTATGATGAGAATTTTGCCGTGACAAAAAATCATTTCTAACTAAAGTTAAGGGCTGTTGTAACGAAATTTCCCGAACTGGAAAATTATTCGCCGTTTGGTTATAACAACCAGCCTATGAAATTTACCAACTGTTTGACTCATTTAGCCGTTCTTGTCATGCGTGCGCATTCATCGTCATCATCATCATAGATAGCACTACATCAATGGTTCACACTGATGCTTAACTGCCACACAACCACGTAGGGAAAACAAACCCTGTATAGGAAGAAGAAGGATGGAAAGGAACCTAACTTCTAAAAATAGTCAATTACAATATTAAGTTCACTCACTTTACAGACAACTCGGCCAAACAACGACAACATTCACGCCACTGAGCTCGGTTAGCCGCCATGTCGCCTAACGTCTCAAGCCACGACTCTGTGAGTCCGCGAGGGCCCCATCTTGGAAGACGAACCGATCTACAGTGATCAAAGCCCTTCGTGAACATTTCATTTGTCTACGTCAGGTCATCATCTGTCCACCTCGCACTTTGCGTCATTCGGCCGCAGCATCGGTAAAGAATGCACGCTGTAACAAACGACTAGCTGGCATTCTTAGTACATGACCTAACCATTGTAAGTCTGTGCAAATTGTAGCGACTGAAACAAGAGAACTCGTGTGACACTCAGTGCCAAACGCCCGCTTCTTAACCTCGTTTGCTCCTCGCTGGTGCCACTCGATACGAGCGATTGAACGCAAACATCGGTGGTCAAATACTTGAAGACGGTTCACGTCCTCTACGCTAAGCGGCCAGGTTTCGCTGCCGTAAAGTAATACAGCCTCACTGTCGCCTTGTATATGCACCTTTAGGCATCAGAGAGATACCTCTGTTTCACCATAGACGCCCATACTAGCGAACACCGCCTAGCCTTGGAAATACGCGCTTCTATTTTCATTCCCTACCACTCCGCCGCCGTCAATGATGCTGCTTCCAGGTACACAAACCGATCAACAACCTCCGTGACTTCATTACCTAACATTAAATATACGCAACCACAGCAATTCTTGCGCAGCACTTTGCATTTTGAGGCTGCAAAGCGCATTCCGAAGTACTTGACAGAACGCGAAAATAGCGTCGAAAGTTGTTTGTACCGCTTGAAAGTTGTCATATAGCAGTAACCTTGTCGTCAGCATAGTCAAGATCAGTCAGTCTTTCACCAGGTAAGAGGTCCACGTCGGCATCATTTGAGTGCCGCAGAAAGTCCTCCATTATTTAGTTTACGATGAAATTGAACAAAAATGGTGTAAGGGTATAGCCTTGACGTACACCGCTCCTAGTGCTGAAACTGTCAGACGGTTCACCGTAAACCCTAACCTGAGCTGGAGTAGTGGGGATAAATCGCTGACAGTATGTTCATATGCTTGGTTGGTACACCCCTGCGTTTAAGCGACTCTAAAAATGTGAATCGATTTTCTGAATTCGCCTCGCCCTTATAGTCGAGAAATACGGCAATTGTTCGCCGGTGGTACACATGACGCTGCTCCAGAATGTGACGAGGGGTAAAAATGTGACCTATACATTCCCGCCCAGGGCGAAACCTTGCCTGTTCTTCTCTGATGTTTGCCTTTCGAGCTGCAGTGAGTCGACGAAGTATTGCTGATGTAAGAACCCTAGAATTAATGGGGGTGAAACTAATTCCCCTATGGTTTTCACAAGAGACCCTGATGCCTTTCTTGAATATGGGAACTATTATCGCGTGACCCCAGCATGGAGGGATGGTCTGTGTCGTCCACACAAATGGAACCAACTGAAACAAGGCCCCTACTAACGCCTTCACATCTTCTTTGAACAGTGCCGGCACTAGATCATCTGGACCAGCAGTCCTATTACATTTAAGAGCTGAAATGCAATGGCGAACCTCAGTCTCAGTGGGTGGTTCCAAATCTACCGACCAGGTTGCTACATCACAAGTTTGTGGTGGCAACACAGTAGAAGCAGGAGGCCAGCTATATTGCCCCTCTCTGTTTGCTGTTCGTGACAGGATGCCTGTAAAACGTACTTTATTAGGAAACCAAGTTCAGCATAATTTCTTGTTCACTATCAGGTCGTAGTACGAACGTTTTCTCTCTCTTCACTTCTTGATACAATATCGTGGAGGCATACTATCATCACACATCGCACGTGGTTGAATAAGGTCCATTTAAGGATTATTCACACTTAACATCTCCCCTTTGTGCCTGGTCCTGTGAACATCTTTCATCTTCGTTCTGTCACACCAAATGGAATAGAACGAGCAACCGATAGCGACATTAGATATGGAACTGCAGTTTACCGTTATCATCATCATCATCGTCATCATAACAGCCATGAGCCTGACCAAAAGGTACTGTGGCTCGGGTTACCGCTCACCTCAACAGTGACGTGGAGTATCCTAAAAGAATACGTTACTAAGAAGGTTGAAAATTACTAAAAGAAGTCTAAGCGGAAGAACTAGAAATGGTATGGATGTAGGTACGCCATTGACTGCGACACGTCGCCATCTCGGATAGCGTCTCTAACCAGCGCTTTGAGTGGTCACGAGGAGCCCTTCCTGACAGGCGACATCTACCCACTTTACTCAGTGAAGCGGTCAGGGTCTTTATACTTCGTGACCAGGTTGTTGCTTGACCACCACGTGGTTCCACCCAACTGTTGGTAGTCTCAGTATATAATGCTCGGAATGGTAAACGCTCAGCTGGCATAGGGAGTACGTGACCTGACCATCGCAGGCTGTGCAGCTTGAGTAGTTGACTAATTGATCGCGCATCCCGAGCGTTCCGCAATACGCGCTGGCGAACTGCCGCGTTGCTCACGTGATCAGTCCACTTAATGTGGGCTAGTTGGCGGAGACAACGGTGGTCAAATACAGCAAGCTTGCTGATATCTACCTTGTGAACTAGCCACGTTTCCGAACCATAGAGCAAAACAGAACATATATAAGTATTATATACTCTTCCTCTCGGTAACAATCGAACGTCTTTTCGACCCCACAAATGACGCCGTTTGGCAAAGGCAACTCATCAGCAATATTACAAGCTGATGAGATAGTGCTACCCAAGTATGTGAAACTGTCCGCAGTCTCAAGAGGATTATCTGCAATGAAGAAAGTCGGGGTGGAAATGCCCCAGTCTTGAAGTAACACTTTGCACTTTGAAGGTGCGAAGCACATTCCATACAAACCAGCCCGGCCACTCACTTTGTTCAGCATGGCCTGCATGTCTTCGGCAGAGGGGCTAAGTAAGACAATGTCGTCCGCGTACTCCAGATCGGTCAACCGAGCGCCAGGACGAACCTCAACACCAAGTTTACTGGACTCCTTAAGCGCACCCTCCAAAATGTCGTCCATGACATAATTGAACAAGAAGGGGGAATTGGACACCTTTGACGAACACCACTGGAAGTGATGAACGCTCGAGACGGTTGTCCATAAACCCTCACCCTGCTAGCAGAGGGAACATACAGTGAACTCAGCAGATTCACGTATTTCCCTGGTACTCCCTTGCGAAGAAGACAGTCCCAGAGAACGTTACGGGCAACTGAATCGAAAACAACCTTCAGGTCCAAAAAGAACAAGATCGTCGGCTGCCTATACGAGTGCCGAGGTCCCAAGATCCGTCGCAAGATAAAAATGTGGTCAACCCACCCTCGACCGGATCGGAATCCTGTCTGTTCTTCACGAATTTGACTTTCTCTGGGTTTAGTGAGCCGACGTAAAATGAGGCCAGTGAGTAACTTGGACGCAACAGACACCAAACTGATGCCTCTGTGGTTGTCACAAAGACTTCGGGCCCTCCTTTTGAAAACGGGGATTATTGTTGACAAGCATCAATCAGTCTCCCAAATCGTCTGGAGGAGTTTGGTCAGTTCTGATATCAACCTCTCCCCGCTGCAGTTTACCTCGTAAATCCCATACCTGACAGAACCGTCTATTGGGTTGACCAATTTATTCGTTATAACGGCGTCCGTTATAATGAACAGTAATTTTAATCATTTCGAGGCCGAACCTCTTCTTCTTTGTGGCAACCTTGTTTCTTATTACGGCATTCGTTGTAACGACGCTCTGCTGTACATTCGCTTTCATTATAACGAAATATGTGGGGTGAGTCACAGATCACCAGCTCCGATTTGGCTGACTACTAGCCTATCTGCGGAGACGAGTACCTGTCTGTGTATATCTTAAGCTCCAGCACCCCTAAAGTACATCAAACGGGTTTGTAGTATCACCGAGCTATCACTCTACCGGTCTTTAGCGGATACAAATGCATGTCTGATATTCTGAGCCAGACATATTGCGTTCCGTTTATCATAGGTGTCACCCATTCGCTATTTCCAGTCATAGTGAACCTGGTGCGAATCGTGAGGATATAATGCCTCACCTATTGAATGTCCTGCTTTTAATAGTAAGGCAATCAATAGGGAAATATGTTTGTGATGCTACCGTAATGTGCATAGGAGTCAGGCGGTCATATAACTTCTATGATTTACAGTGATGGTCGTTGGCACGATACGTTTGGGCGTCTATGTGTGGCTAGCGGGCAGTTGAGTAAGCCAGTTACAAAGTACAATCAGTGCATGAAACGTTCTCGCACAGTGTTGGTAAAGTTGTCAGTTTGGATGGCATAATGCAGACGAGTATTTTGGTGTCTATAGTATCACATTACAAAGATGTCAGGGTGGATACAGACATAATTGAACAAGTTCTCTCTCATACTGACATGTCCAAGCCTGTCGCAGATGATCTGGTGAAAGGAGAATTTTTGCCTCTTGTGACTCTTTTTGCATGCTAGAGTATATGACAATCGCGCACCGCTTCTGAATGAAGTGGTATATATCCGCTTTTAAACGCTGGTGTGGTGAAAGTGGAACCCACGAAATCGCACGTGTCTATTAAAACCAACTTCACTAGTTTTTCTGCTGCACGTTTTGCACGTTTTACCGGTCTTCTTCTGTTAACCAAACAACAAGAGAAATGGTAATGTGCGTATTGCGACAAAGTTGCCAACTGATCAAGAAATTGACTAACTTTTTTAATCTCGCGAAGATTCCCATTGAATCGTATAATAGAAAACCTGATAAACAATTGTTTTCGATAATTCCTCATCAGATCAATACATTTATATAGATTCAACAAAATCGAAGCAGTGTGTACACAAGACAAACCTCTTTGTCTTGTGTATACACTGTTTCGATTTCTCTGAATCCATATAACTGTATTAATTCTTTAAAGTTACTTGTCATGATGAATTGATCATGTTTACTTCTTTTTTTTCTGTCGACCATCGTCGTAGCAGCTTGTTATCGTGTATATAGATTTTTTTCGTTCTCAGTCCCCCTATCTACTGCTATACGACATTGAGTTGAGCGTGATGGCCTATCTCTACAGTTTTCACGATGTTTAAGTTGAAGACTATCTGGTCTGAATCGAAGCAATTCGACTTTGATCCATTTTGACGGTTTGGTTCATCATCGCACCGTAGTTTAATTTAGATAAAAACGATCTACTTTTTTGGGCTCTCGTCTGTTTCTATTGTTCTCGTCCTTCTATTTAATGCGGTTCGATATACCATACGAAACTCCACAAGTGTTGTTCTCGCTTGCAGAGCCCCTTATATGTCTTTACTCGCTTTGAAACGCTCAGTGCAATTTCCTTTTGTCTACGAACCCCCTAATTACTAAGGCCGTAATGACATTTTGTATTCGTTTGTTTCATACATACAACTCTCTCTCTCATTACCTTGATTTTCAACAGCCCTCTGGTACAATGGCCGATGTGGAAATGCTCTCCCGAGGCTCATCCAATCATATGACCAACATGTCTCAAATCTATCCAAATTCGCAACATCCTTCTTATCATGTGGGTGGCATGGCTGCTGCACAACCCACTCCCTCTAGCACCTATTTATCATTACCCAACTCCTCAGTGAAAGGTCCACCGGGTTCAATAAATACACAGCTCACTCAACGTAGTACACCATCCCCACATCGATCACGCGACATGCTGTGTGGCCAGTTGGTACCTGATACTCATCCTCCTCACTGGATTGCATCACAAACTGAGATGTCTAATATTGCTTACCAATCACAACAGCAGTCACGAGTGGTCAGGACTAACCATCCACAGCATCAACAACAGCTATCGCAAGTACGAAGCATACCTTTGACGTTTGTGTGTTTACTGCTTAGCTCATCGCAACTGTTCAGTATTGAACGCAGTTTGGTTATTGTATTATTTCTTCTTGTTCGTTATCTTAATGATCGTTTTAAAGAATTTACTGTTTATTGATGGAAGTTCGGGGACTTAGGTTGCTTTGAACTGAACCGAAATTCCCTGTTTGTGTTTACTAAACCAATACAATATTTCCCATGTTTGGCTCACAAAATTTATGTTGCTCAAACGTGTTGTTCACCTTCATATACTCAAGCAGAACTGCGTTTAAACGCGCTCATCAGATAACAGAGAGATTAACAGGCGGATCTTAGCAATAAGGACGTCAATCCATCGTTTATTATTTTTTCTACTATTTCCCTAGCTTTTTTTCACTGCCTTGATATACAAGATGATCATTGGAGAACCCAGTGCAGGCATTTGCAAGTTAAAAAATACAGGTTGTTTTCCTCTAATAAACTCCTCACGGCCTGCCCAGCTTCTTCTTGGAGTCGATAGGGGGGATGTCAGTCGTTAATTCATATGCTGCTTTTCGTTTCCTGAACCATTTACAAAGTAAGGTTTATTGTTAATGTCAGGTAGTGAAAGTCGTAAAACGATTTTCTCGTAGGTATCGCCTTATCCTCGTCTGCAACTCGGTTATTCGTTCGTTAGGTGCAGATTCCTTTACGCTGAATGTTTGGACGGAAACACCGATAGTTTAAGATTCATATCCCGCTCATTCCTTCTGTAGAAGAAGTTGGGTTCATAGCAAGATGTGTATTCACCACATCACACAGTCTCATCTGGTCTGTTATGGACACTGGTCATATAGGTAAATGTCAAACAACGTGATTGGCCAGTGCAAATATGGCGTACACGATTGGCTGCACTCCACCACATCCTCGTTTTTTCTATTTCCAACTGGGCACTTTATTGTGTGTTTGTGTCATTGATGATGATGATGATGATGAAAAGAAAAGCTAGTTATGAGAATGTTGTATGCGCTAAACAATCATTCTAGTATCCTTTGTTCTCAGGCACCATCTGAATTACTACAGACTAATTGCCACTCGTGGTTTCTTACTTTATTTGTTGACAGGTATCGTATGGCTTGTAACGTTTTACTGTACTCTGGGCAATATTGAATCGTTGTTCCGACTTCGTTTTTGAAAGTTTCTGATCAGTTTTTCAAAACTACCTGGTTCATTTCCACGTTTCTGTTAACAACTGCCAGATCTTAACATGCTATTCTTTTTGTTTCGTGCGTTCATTCTGTTATTTTCCCACTGCGACTTTTTCAGTGTGCACCATCTCAACCACATGCTGGCTCTGGACAGACATATTCCTTCCAACCACATGCGCGCTCGTCAGCTGATCGGTACACAACGGGGGCCGTAGTAACTACCGCTGGTAGTCAAATGTCCGCCAATATCATCCACCAATCGGGCATGTTGAACGAACCAGTCTCTGTGATGGATCAGTCAGTACAGCGCACGTCCTCGCCATTCAACACATCTGTCCATCCATCTCAACAGCGCTTCGTTCCTAACTCGAATGCTGTATTCCAGACCATTCCCGGCGGAATTCCCCATCAGTCTGCCTATTCTGTATCAAGCCTACCTTCATCTCACGTTTCAAACACATCCAATCCCGGCTATGGTCCACCTCAACCGTCAGCGTTTGGTCAACGGACGGTTTATCAAGGTCAGTCATCTGACACGCAACACCTAACATCTACACATACTTCTAATATGGGCTATTCGACCACTGCTCCTGCGTGTTACCAGACCCGAAGTGTACCGACAACTAGTCTACCTTGTACGACCGGATATCGATACGTTTCAGAAGCGCCCACAAGTAGCATGTGTTTCTTACCAACTCAATCAGCCTCGATCGGCGGTCCGAATATTCCCAAACATCAATCCCATTTAGCGGTTGATACACCATGCTTTCAACCCTTTTCTAATCGATCCATGAATAGTGGGATTGTCCCCATGGAGGGTCCAGTGGGTGCCGCTGCTCAGCCAGTAACTATAACTGGTGGCGTTTCGATTGGTGGTCATTTTGTTGCTTCTCAGGAACTTCAGCAACATCACTCCCAATCACATGTACTACATGGATCGACCGTATACGGACCTGTGCGTATGCAGCATTCCACTTATGATGGGCCACCTGGATTTTTCTGACCAGCTCTCATCTGGTTCCTTGGTCTGGAAACTGTGATCTATGATATTTCATGTGTATTCTCGAGTTCATTGTTAAACCATATCCATTCTTTCCCTTTGGCTGCCCTCACTTATTTCTCATTTTTTCAGGTGTGCCCTTCATTTTCGATAGGGGGTGTTCTACATTCTTTGCAATTTAAATAGTTCATACAAAAAGTCTATTAGGTCAGAGCAAATCGAATTTAGCCTCTCTTCGGTTGATAACCAGCTGTGGACGTTTCTTCAAATTACACAATTCAAACCGCGCACCAGTTTGATCCACACAAATTCTCTTCAAACAGTTTGTTCATAAAGTTGTACATAAAAGTGTTTGGGTACAGATCATTCGTATATTTCTGTGTTTGCGCCCGTTTGTGTCTTTTCAAAGGCGCTTTTCTTAACGGCATGGAATTTCGTGATTCGTTTTCAAACATCTCTCTTGTTTGTTCGACCTCGCTCATGTAAATTGGCATACAAAATTCACATATGGGTAGGAACAGATTTTGCAATCCATTTGTTATTTTTACGTTTATTCTCACTTCAGTGCCGCGTTTTCAATTTCATTCCCTTTGGTTTTTCGTTCGTAATTATTGCGCGGTTGATCGTATCATCATTGTGAGCCTCGCTGGGTGTATTAAGCAAGACAGAAAACGAAGCAGTTAAGTCTGAAGGTTCAGTATGATCTTGTGTTCGTGGCCAATTGTGTTAGAAGGGAAAACGAATTTTCCGTGGAGCTATCATGTCAACCGGCGAATGAAAAGAAACTATTCTCCTCGTTGAATTATGTTTTCTACGACGGCAGGCTGTCGATCCCGGCATATGTTATTGGTTGTCTGCATACCTTATAGTATAGTTAGCGTTGGATCGCTAACAGTAGATTCCGTTCTGTGTAGCCTTTCTAGAAAATATAGTCTAAGATGTTGCCCACTACATGACCTCCATGGAATCCTGTGTTTACAGCGCATTTTAAGCTTGCTATCATAGTTTCAAGGGTACTTTTTTCTTTGGTGTATTATATTATTGAAATTTGGGTTGATTGTACTCCAATTTTTTTATCCCACAGTGTCACAAATATCTGTTCACGCATCATAGTGTTGTATGGAGTTCTGTTCAATCGTAGTCAGCATCGGATGAAGTCTGTCTATAGTATTTACCTTGATTGATACAGATTTAGTCATACTAAGTGTGCTTTTAGTTTGCAGTTGCCACTTGAGAACTGTACAAAAGTGAACCTGTATGCGGATCTTATAATCAAATTGCAGAAGTGTTGAATGAACTCACTGTTTTCGTTAGTGCTTGTGATTGAAAAATGCACCGTTTGGTAAAAATTGGATGAGCATTTTGTATTATTTAGATGGCTATGGTTGGGCAGGTGTGAAATATACATTGCCCATGGTCTAATGTTGGTATATGATTCCGTCCGTATGTTCACTGATCGAATATTCACCCATTCAGAGTGAGTAAATTAAATTGTCTGTTCATCGCTGACTATGGCTTATTCGACTGTTGCTGAATTCTGATCATTTATCCCGCCATCCTTTCTCGCCCGATTCTACCTATTATCCACGTTCGTTTTCCGGATATAAGACAGATCTGTGGCGCGCGACGTATTGACCGACAAAATTTGACAGTAGTGGATGGTAGGTGATTTCATGGTTTCCGTAGCGAAATTTGTGGTAAAAAACGGTTGAAGCGACGCGAATTGGCAGGGAATTACACATGGAAATCTACTGAATATCACCACCACATGCTTGTTGGGTTGGTTGTTTGCGAATATTTCAACTTCGTTGTGAGTTTCCTACATTGATTCACATCTCGAATTATTTATTGAATAAATACAGTCCTACTTCTAGTTGAGCGTTTGAATTAATATGAACTAATCAGCGACTCACAGAAATACTGTCATTCAACGGTTCCGGATAATCGGTACCGAGGAGCGAGCCGGGTGCCACGTACTCCTCATGTTTAGTCTCCAGCCATTAAGCCATGCTAGATCTCTGCCATTCTTTCCCAGTAGGTGCAGGTCAAAACACCGGCTCAACTTGTGCCATCCAGTGACAACTACCCTTTGCGAATTTACTTATCACTATCAGGTATAAACCAGAGTAGTGGAATACTTTTCTGTTCTATTTTATGGTTTTATTCCGGGACGCGCTCCTGTTTGTTTCATTTTTGTCGTTGTTTGCTGATCATTTCAGTTTCAGGTCGTTTTCTTCATACAGTTCTATCGTTAATTCAATAGATTTTGTGTTATGAAAGTTTAGAAACCTGCAAAAGGTGTTATCTCTTGCTAACACCGTTTAGAAAATAGACTTGTCAGGGATCTATTATTTGGACATTTTCGAGTTGATCATTCTTCGAATCAAATCGAAGTAGTGGGCTCATAGAGTCAGAGAACTCAATGTCAGCAATAAAATCTTTTTTGAGCAATTATTTCTAACTCATTTTGGAGATAGGGACATGTCAAAGTAGTTGGAAATATTGTATGGAGTTTTTGGATACATGGGGAGAACTTGTTAATCCTCTTGGTGGAACGTACTATACATTCGAGTGTGCTTGTGTTACACCGTTTGTCGACTGTTGAGTTGCGCTGGATAGTTGCTCATGGATTCGTTTAGATATGGACGTGTAGTCGTACGGCTAGCCTACCTGATTCTATAGAAATAGGGCAATGTTGACATTGTGAGTAACAATGAAAACAGTCTTAGTTGTAATATGTGTTCACACGCAGTCAAAGTTTAAGTGAATAGAAATCTTAGTTACCACTACTTAAGGACGTTCTCTTGTTTGTTTCAGCTTCTGTATCATTTTTGACAAATAAACCCGTGTGTACTGCTTTTCTCCTTGTTCGATACAATTTTGCCGTCTCATCCTTGTTTGTAGTTCTATCCGTAAACCTCCCAGTTTTTGTCTGCAACGCGCGACTGTCAATTCACGCTTAGCAGTACTTTGCGTAGATATCTTGCCACCAATAATGGTATGCTTTCGTTTCTGTGTAGCTTATGAAGTTTCGTTTTTGTATTTGTGTAATCTTGAATTTAACTAGCAGCATACCTCCTGAAGGCAATATTTTACTCAATCCACACGTCCGTGCAAGCTTTACGCTTTAGCATGCTTTTGACAATTGACTAACTGGACTGAAGTTTCGGTGTCTTACAGTAGTACAAGACATTGTCATCCTGAACTAAAACACGAAGTATGGTGATGATTTCCATGAAGGACGTGTTCGCGGCCGTGCGTTTCTGTTGACTTGTGTGCTCGTACTTCTACGTATAGTGTTTTCCGTGGTTAAGAAGTCATGTTTGTGGCGAAGCTGTCAACAGTTTGCAAAGATCGATCCGACGTTTTTGCATGAAAGAGGGAGAGAGTAAATGAGTATCCTTTAATGCAGACGAAATTTCGTTACAAAATGATTTAATTTATTGGATGATAAAAATTATCACAAATTGACAGTCCAAAATTGCAGAGGCACCTTATGTGGCAGCAGTTCCACATCTCGACTAGGATTGTAGCGCAATGCAGATATTGTGTTCAAGTTAAAATAATCGTTATCGACTGGTAGGCCTATGATCAGTCCGTGAGTGGTGCTCAGGTCTGTCGGTTCCGAAAGTCGACGAATTCCGATCATTCCCTAGTTTTACGGATGTTTATGGAAGCGCAACCGTCGATCTTTCGGCGAGACGAGATTTCAGCGTTGCAGGTGATGGATAATGGAACCAGTCGTATTCGAACACTCTGCATTCACCCTTTTTCATCTGCGAGTCAAGACTTCAGCAAAAAGTCACCCGTTTTATACATACGTTCCGTAGTCCGGGACCTGTACTACTGATTCACTGGTCTTGTCTTGTCTAATGGCCCATCTTAATCTGATGCAGAAGCCATGACGACCGTCATCCAGAGAAATATGTTGCAACGTTCGAGAGAATACTTGAGTGTAAGAGACTAGTCAGCAGATGTGTAATGTGTTAACTCAAAAGAAGCTTCGAAGCTTATGTGTAGTACCGTTGGTAAACGTTGGGCCACTCGGTGGGTTATGTCCATGTCATAGGAATTTGAGCTTCGCTGCTGTCATGAGGCAATCGTGCGTCTTGAACCCACGTTAACACGACCTAGTTAGTATCGAAATGCCCAACCAAACTCACCTCCAAGTGATGGTGAAGTGACACAATCACCCTAAAGAGAGACTGTCTTGTTGATTCTGATTTTTGACCCCACGATTAGGACTTCTCAGTCACAACCGAATATGGTTGAACGTTCGGATGCGTTGATTCGGTCGTCAGGTTGATTACACCTTGGTCAACCTAGTTGTCTGTTAAGAACGTGGACGGGGGTACAGGTCCATGTGATGGCAGCGGGATGCACAATTGACAGGCTCTAAGTAAGTCGAAAGTCAAGACTGGGGTTTCTTTTCAACGAGAGAAGGTTTAAAATGTACGTGCAAATGCGAAGATTGGGCTCAATTTTAAGTGGTGTTAAGTCCCCGATTACTCATCATTTGTATTGACTGTGTGGAAATACTTCAGCGTAACGAAGGTCATACATCCTCTTAACGATGAAACATTTTCTCTATAAATGTAGCGAAGCCGTTTCTTACCATTCTTGCTATTTATCACTACATTCAATTTTTTTCCGGACAATTCTCGTTTACGTTTATTTGCTATTTTTTCCCATACCGTGGTTGGACTGTCGGTTGGTGCAATTTCCTATGTCGCCGAATTAGCATTGGCTGACCGCTTTTCATCTTTTTCTTGTCTCAGCTCCCGACTAAACCAATGCTAGACACCTTGTTCGATGTTTATCAAAACCACAGCCTGACCAATCTAGAAATAAAGTGTACATATTTTTGCGGTGAGGAAAAAGTGCACATCTGTCTACCAAAAGCATTGCAACGATACATGTACTCAGCGGAAATATCGATAAGGCTGTATTCAGGTCACAACTGTCTGGACAAGACTGGTAGTAGTTGTTCTTTTAGTTACCTCTATGACACGCTCTGGAAAGTATAACTTCATTTAATTTTGTCACGTCACTTATTATTTGATAGTAACCGAAATGTTACTCTGGAAAACACCACACGATTTGCACCTTCTCATTGTCTTATTCAAGTTCATCAGATAAACGTTGTTATAAATAATTGAAATGAAAAGATTGAAACACTGATTTCTTCCCGAAAGAAGTAGAATATAGAATTTCTCGTACAACAACATTCCACCAGTTTCTTGACATTTGCTACAGGGAAGGAGATACCGTTTGTTCAGAGTTAATGGGTACCCCGTAAGAGACAGTACCAAATTTTTGTACAGATATTACTGGTCACAACAAACAGTGCAATGATTAATTGTGGTGTGTGCGGTTTCAGATTATGTAACCGGCTTTATGGTGTTTCAAGTTGTGTTTGGCTTCTCTCAAGCAAACGGCTAGTCACTGTAATCTGCTCTATTTTGTGTGCTCTTCTTGCTAGCTTGGAACAAACCTTATGCTAATTTCACAGTGTATGATTTATGCACCTGATCAATATAAGCCGTTCAATTTTTGCACTACGGTATCTGAAATATCCTGCTTAGCAAAGCGTTTCAGAAGCACTTTCCAT
The DNA here is from genome assembly GCA_014220965.1 of Paragonimus kellicotti. NCBI lineage: Eukaryota > Metazoa > Platyhelminthes > Trematoda > Plagiorchiida > Troglotrematidae > Paragonimus > Paragonimus kellicotti. The sequence goes on from LOND01000323.1 coordinate 104,320, forward strand.
ACGCTAATAAGTATTAACTTACTAAGTCGTGTATGGTTTGATCGTCGACTAAAACTGAATAAACAGTTCAGCTTACCGTTACTCACTTTCGAATGACATCATTATCAACATTGGGCTTCCTGTGTCGCTGAAGCGCGGCTGACTGTGTACCAATGTTGCATATTCATTAGCACCGCCATGTTTTTTCTCCAAGGCTTCTCTTTGCTGTGTATTCTTTGTCATTGCGAACATTCGCTCCGAGTTCTGGTATGTGGTTTGATGTGGACCTTAACAGCGTCGTCTTACGTAAAGCCCCATATTCAAAGGTTATCCATGTGCGTTAGTGAAGACGATGAGTTCAGCTACTAACCGCTTCAAAGGTTGATGATGGTACTAATGAAAGACGCGCGGAGTCCCCCTTTGCAGACGGATATAATATGACAAGCAGTTGAGAATAAAAGTGGACTGAATATTGAATACGCAAGACGAGAAATTCCATGTCTCGCTACAGGACATGCAAGTATTGAGGTACACAGTAACGAGCGCTTTCACCACGTGTTACTCTAGGACGTATGACACGCGAGCAAGCTGTCGGACGGCAGGTAACACTTGTGGTTTCTTAGTGAACTGGGTGCAATATGCATCTATAAATCTCTCGCCTATTTTCCCCGTCCAACTACGATCCACCTTGGCATATTCCCAGACTCCGGCATAACGCTTCCCTAGAAGGTTGTCCCAATGGCTATCTGGTCATCTGAATGAGAAACAGTCGTGTTCGAAATACCCCCTATGTCATCTAGCACAATATAGTAAATGCTGTATTATGCTGTACTTCAAAGTTGAACACCACCCACACTTGATCGCAGCCTTCGCATTCAGATACAACCTTTCAGCTGCCCACTTCGAAGGAAGCACTAACACTCGAGTTTCGCTCTCATTAGAGCTCATCAGTGGTGCATATCCTTGTCCGGATCAGAGTCGCACTCTGATCCCGTATTTGTGAGACTATCTGTAAACCACAACGTCAGCAACCTCCAATAGGCATGTCGAATAATCAAATACAAACGCCCAACCAGAACCTTGTATGATTAGTGTTCAGCTTGCCCAATATTTCGAAAGGAAAATGAACAGAAGTGGGCTAGCCGAAAGGCTTTCCTGAATGCGAAGGCTGCGATCAAGTGTGGATAGTGTTAGTTTTGAAATAACCTAACTCGCCAGATTTTACTACGATTCAGTTGTTCGGTTGGTTCAACGAAGACTAACTTCAACCTAACTGAGAAGTCCTGATCACGAGCTTATCGACCGAGCAGAACAAAGCGATTTTGGTCTTCTTCTTTCAAAATGACCGAGTATACTGAACAACTATTCATCGACATTCCTGGTTGGGCGTTTGTAATTTGATTATTCGAGGCATCCCATATTGCGAGGTTGCTGACGTTGCTGGTTTACACGATAAGTCTCACAAATACGAGGGTCAGTAGTGGCGAACTTCTGATCCGGACAAGGGATATGCACCACTGATGACTTCCTAATAGAAGCGAAACTCGAGTGTAGTGCTTTCCTTCGAAAGTGGGCTAGCTGAAAGGTTTATCTGAATGCGAAGGCTGCGATCAAGTGTGGGTGGTGTTCAGTTTTGGAATAACTGAAATCCCCGAACCTTCACCACATTCCGTACATATATGATTGTTACTTCGGTTGGTACAAAACGGTCTGCTAGTGGTGATATAATTCTCAGATGCCGCTGGTTTGCATACACTAGTGCCGATGGCTTTCAACTGGCTCCTACCTGGTCATTCTCTGAAGGCATTGAAGCAAAAGGAAGAAGCTTCCGAATGTCTGAGACGCAAAATTCGAAGGAACGATCGCATCGAGTATGAAAGGGATTCCGTGGGTTTTCGTGTTCTGGGATTGCGTATCGCCGGATTTGCATGTGTGACGTGAACGGAAACCAAAATGGGCTGAGTAGTGACAATCTGATGAATGAACTACTTAGCCAAATTTAACAGCGGCTGCGTATAACATTCGCAAAGTCCATATTATTTTGAGGTGATTCTACTGGGTACTCCGTGGAAACGATTATACTAAGAAACACTTGAACTGGTGAACTTTCCGTGAAAAACTGTGCTGTAGGCGGTGTGAGTACTATGACAGGCCTGCTTTGTGTGCAGCCTGAATGTATATCGGCAGTTTAAAGTCCATCCCCGTGTGGAAGTGCGCCATTGCGAGAATGTCTCAGAAGAATCACATGCACGGCCTCATGATGATCGATGCTGGTGATGTCCTTTTTGTCTCGACAGTCTGTCACATAACTGCAACCTTTCCGTTAAGACACCTTGAGGTCTCTTCGTGAGGAAGCTCCGGAGGATACCGCATACCATCCACGCATTCCAATCATATACATTGATGGTTGTGTTTGTACAAAGCGTTACAGTTTCGTTCACCCATATTGGCCGAAGAGAAACGATATACGAGGGCTATAGTCAGTTTGTGGACATTTGCATGGTACTAAATTTGTTAATGAGGGTAGAAACCTGTTCGTAGGACAAACGTAATGATTAGCATTAATAACAAGACAGCCAAATTGCCAATTCGTCCACTTTTTAGGATGATGTTCCCAACGACTTATCGCAGATGTCTAGGAAATTATTTATTTCAAATGACTTCGTTATAATGTTAACTCAGACTGATGGATTCGTCTGATATACAACTTACGGATTGATACTTAAAAGTATTCTATACCAGAAACGGCCATACCGGTCATTTCACTCGGTACTGACTATAATAAATAATATTTTTGATACTCGTATTCAAATGAACATTTTCAATGATTTTGGTTTTTACCCACATTTGTTTTAGTCAAGCTGTCGATTTTGTAATATCCGTCCCGGGGCTGAAACACAATTGGGCCGGCGCCTCGCTAGCATGACATGTTTCTCTGCACGTTCTATTTTCTGGGGTCGATACCAATACACGGGGGTTAACGCATTGAGTCTTTGTTTTTCATTGTCGATCAGTTTTCGATAGTAAGTACTGACTGGGGATTATTCTGTTGCAGTTGTTCCAACAAATCATTTAGCCAAAGGCAATCTTTCCGTTTAACTCCGCTAGTGGATTGTCCGAGCTCTGAGCGCGGTAAAGTTCATCGCCACAACAGAATTAACATGTAATATCTTGGTTGAAGATCAGTTCTACCTAATCCCACGAATTGACGGAGTAATGCCTAATTGACGACGGTTTGACTACGCTTCGTATCCCTCTTGTTTTCGCCGAGTATCGGTATATTGGCGTTGGGCTGGTTGTGAATGAATCTGTACTGGTAACGTTGCGATATTGTTTGGCTGCATAAATAGCTACGCCGTGAATAATACGGATTACGTTGCGCTTTCGGTGGCTTGCTTTCATAGTGTCCACAGTTCATAATTATATTTTGTAGTTCAGGTTTGTACGTTTTGTATATACCGTTTTGTTAACTTCATCTGTACACTTGTTTGAAAGCATCACCATTACGTTATTAATTTGATCGTCGACACGAATAAACGGGAGTTATCGCGCACCGTCTCTGTCTTCTTCAGTTGTGCGAAGTTTTGGGCTGGTGAAGTAATTGCACAGTGCAATATTTCTAGCTTCGCGTATCTGCTAATCCACCGACGCTCAGCGTTCATCATGCCACGCCACGTGTGAAATTATCTATCGGTCGTCTTCTGAACTTATTCTCTAGCGCTCTCCTTCTCTCGTGTGGTGACTTATTCAATTCAGCGAACCTCGACTTGTCGGTGAGTCTTTCCATTTTCATTGATACACATTCCATTTTATTTGTACACATACCCTTTACACCTATCCGTTACCGTTACAACTCTTCTTTGTTGTTATCATGTTTTGGTCATCTTTATCATTTGATTGATTACACTGTGTTATTGCTATGGCGTAGAAACTAGCTCTTGATCTAGGCTAAATACATTTGCGATTACAATTGCCTATTTCAAACTACAACCTTTGGTGTGGCGACAAGTAACGTTCTATATAAACAAATAAATAAATACAGTTTTTAACGCATCTGTCAGATGTGGATGTGCGCGATCGTTGCAGATAATTACAGGCGTCACAAAACAAGTAGTTATATGATATGAAAATCGTGAAATGTCAGCAAAAATAAGCGTAATCGGATAGAAAAGGATTGCCGCTCACAAAAGTTTGATGCACGCACTGGGAAAAAAGATAGTTCGCTTGTTCCACGGATTCAGTCCAAGAGGTGTGATGTTACATTAATTTACCTTTTGCCACGTTATGTATAAGCCGATGTTGTAATGTGCGGTCGGAATCAGCAAGCGCGTACGGGTTGAATTTGATTTGTATAACAGAGCTTGCCGCCGTGTTGTCGGCGCCATTTTAGTTTTCATTTGTGTATGTCATGTGCATGGCTTACTGGGCCTTTAGCTCATGCTGGTTCTTGTTGTTTCTTTTTACAGGACTGTTGTTGGAACCTCTGCTTCGGAAGAACGTTGTCCCCCGGTGTCTCCATGTTGCCCCAGAGTTGGTCCGCAAGTGTGACAGACTGTCACAATAAAAACGGCCGGCTTGTATGTCACGATGTTACGGATACTTCAAGGTCACGCTGGAAGATACGTTCGAATGCATCTTCAAGGGATTTCCCTATTATTTGATATAAATCGTGTCGGGAAAATGTTGAAATAAATCGACTTAGACGAGGGATGAGGGGAAATTCCAAAATCGGACGAACACTTGAGCAGCCTCCAACGCAAAACATCGACGATCGCTCAAAAACGTCCAGAACTTGAAAATTTCGCAAATCGTTCGGTCATTACGGGGTTTTGTGCGTCCACTGGTCGCAGACGTTTTCCTCGCCTAACGGGGGTTTGTGGGAGTGAGAAGAATAACACAATCTCACGTGTTTAGTGCTAAAATGTGAAGTGATCACATGTGCAATGAAGAAAAACATAATGTGTAATTTCTCTTCACAAAGACTATGCGATAGTATTGCTTTAGCGTTGGTTAATAAAGTATATAACACTGGTCAACAATGTTTATAGTATTTCGCGATATATGGGAAACCAGCAGCTACTTCTAGAATGAATATGTCGTAATAATCAAGACTCCGTATGGGCTTTTGATATCGGTTTGCTTTATAGGGACGATGTTTAGGCTAAAATCCATATTTCATAAAACATAAAGGTTGTTAGGTGGTTGACAAGCAAGGTTAGAAGCAGGAAACCCAGCACAAGATGTGAAGTTTTAATACGACAGTGTAAGATAGACGGGGATAGCATTTTTCCACAGTTTTGTGTAGAGAGTCTTTGTATACTAGTCGATAAACCATTAATACCGGCTATCATAAATTATAGTCTGACGGCTCAACAGAATGAACAGATTATTACAAATGGGCATATAATCCACATATGTGGATTATAAATCTGCTTTTTCTATCTGGATGTTCTAAGTATAATTCTGTATAACATCATTCTGATGCGTTTATCAATGAGCGCCAACTTTACGTTTTCCAGTAATCTGGGTAATGTGTGCACAATACCACACAAAAATAGAATGATGCTGATAGTCCAACGATCTCATGGGTCTGCAATGAACCGAATGCTAGATGGCGTGTGATTAAAAGATTGAGACGCAATAAACCGTTCTAGGCAAGCTGTTTTCAAGGAGTGGCTGATAGTAGAGACGAGTATTCATGTTATGTGCAGCTAAATGTTTCCCGGACCAACTTCAAAAAATTCATCAGAAGATACACAAATTTTGAAGATGGACATTGTGTTTGATAGCGTAAGATAGCTGTCGAAGACCTTTTTAAAACTCTTCAAAACGCTGAATGTTGTTACTGGCTTTGATTTCATTCGGAAGTCAATTCAAAATAAAGGAATCTTTTACAATAAAGAGGTCAGCGAGTGTCTTTTTCGAGCTAGTAGGGTTGGTTAGGTAGAAACTTTAGTTCTTAGACCATATGGGGAGCTGTGTTGAAAATGAACAACAAACGCTGTAGTGATAGCGTCCGAGTGTATCAGTTTATACAATAGTGTAAAGTTCAACTTCAGTCTTCGTAACCAGAGTGGGTCACTACCTAGTTTTTGACAGTATTTTCCACAGTTGAGTGAAGATGAAGATTCTAATTAACCTTTGGTAAACGATTGTTGGAGATTTGCTAACACAAACCCATCAGATCTGTGTAAATATCAGTAAATGAAGGTGCAACACACAATTTGAGGTCGAGCAAACATTTTGTAAATAGCAAGCCTTGCATCCGGTAGACAGAATTTCATTTTGATACAGCCTATTGTCCTTTTAGCTTTTGCTACCTAACTGTACTTGTTCAGAGAAATTTAGGGACTTTAAATACCGTATTCTTAGATTTCGAATGAAGATGACGGTATTAATATTATGACCGCCTTGTGAAAAAAACATTGGATATCTGACAACCATAAGAGATAGCGTTCGATTTGTTTACTGAGAGCGTCAGGAGCCATGTTTTGCATCACGACTGCAATGATACTAGGTTCTGTCGAATATTTTCTAGACAGGAGACGAGGTTACCGGGCTGGTGGAATATGTAGACGGTTTTTATATCAGCAGCAAACGGAAAAAGCTTGTCACGTTTTATAACGTCGCATACATCATTTATACATATGAGGAAAAGCAATGGTCCCAGAACGCTTCCTTCAATCATCGAATTAATCACTGACTTTCGTGTTGAGCTGTAGTCTCCTCTTTTGACTGTTTGGGAATGACCTTCATGATACGACGAAAGCCAGTTATACAAGAGGTCACGAATGCCAAAAGATGTTATCTTGTTCGAGGCGTTTAGGATGCACAGGCTCACAAACCTTCTGCATNAGATAGCGTTCGATTTGTTTACTGAGAGCGTCAGGAGCCATGTTTTGCATCACGACTGCAATGATACTAGGTTCTGTCGAATATTTTCTAGACAGGAGACGAGGTTACCGGGCTGGTGGAATATGTAGACGGTTTTTATATCAGCAGCAAACGGAAAAAGCTTGTCACGTTTTATAACGTCGCATACATCATTTATACATATGAGGAAAAGCAATGGTCCCAGAACGCTTCCTTCAATCATCGAATTAATCACTGACTTTCGTGTTGAGCTGTAGTCTCCTCTTTTGACTGTTTGGGAATGACCTTCATGATACGACGAAAGCCAGTTATACAAGAGGTCACGAATGCCAAAAGATGTTATCTTGTTCGAGGCGTTTAGGATGCACAGGCTCACAAACCTTCTGCATATCTAAGAGTATGATAATTATCGCATTTCCTGCTCCCGCAGATATCGATGCATAGTTTGAGAAGTTTAATTGATATGTATTCAAGATCGCATACTAAGAAAACAGTGCGGTTAAAGGTTTGTAAGGTTTTGTGATCTTAAGACTTAGTAAATGTGCACTTCTATTATCCTTGAAACATCCTTGAGCAGAGTGATATGTGGTTGATGGGACGATACGTACTTAGTAACTAGTCTTGCCATTGGGCCACTTGTGTAGCGAGGCACAATGATTGAATTTTTCAGCTGAGGAGAGAAGTTGCTGAATAAAAGTGATAACTTGAAAAAATGAAGCAAAAGGATGAGTATATCCTCACCTCCTTGCTTGAAAGCCACTGGCGGGATATCATCGGATCCAGAATGGACTGAAAGTTTACTAGCAGCTACCTGTGAGCGGATACTTCCAACATCAATCAGAACATTACTCAGAATGGGTTAGTGCACTTGGAAATATCTGAATTTTTACTTAAGCTCGCGGGATGTTGGAGATTACTTGGAACGTTTCTGATACTTAATATATTACAATTAACGATACGAAAGAATAGAAAAAACTGCATTTTCTCACGGTTAATTGCAGGAATGCATACCCTTTGACTGAAAATCTAGCGTTTCCTGATTCCCTCAATTCACTTTCATATGCTTCTTCGAAGCATCTGCTGTTTCAGGCTTGTTCAAACTGTCAACTTTGAAACTAAGAAAGGAACGGAATTTCATAATTGAATAAACAAAATAGATGTGGATATTCGTATATTTATACTTCATTTTCAACCCCAAGTTGCAAAATGTAATTTCGGTGATGAACATCAATCTCATCTAAAGGATCGGTTAATTGCAATCGTCTTGCGAACGTCAACAATCTCCCGGAACTGTGAGGAATGTGAAATTTACCGTCCTCGAAAATCGTCCTCAGAGCTGTAATACTAGACATTTCTCATAATTGGGACGAATTACATTGATGTAACTCGTCCTAATAATAAAAAATAACTTCTTAACTATCGTCTACATTATCGCGATGCAAGTTCCTAGATTCGTACGCCCAAGGTTTTACCAGCCTCATGTTAACGCGGAACGGAAGTCGTGGTGGGAAGACGGTGAATCTGCAAACAAACTCTATTTATTGATTTACTCACCGTTCACAAGCAGACTTCAACGCAACAGTTAAAGGCGCCATGGGGTTGGACGTGAGAGAACCTCAAGCGCAACCGCACGGCAACTGCCAGAGAGGACGAATGAATGTCGACGGAAACTCCAGCCGACCTTCATAATTCAAACAAGCGTCAGACTGGCTGGGCGGCGTTCTCAACGGTGACAGCTAAGACATTGCTATCCTAATGAATGTAGCCTATAGTAGCAGGGCTCGCGCAGGTTCATCATAAAGTTTATATTTAACGTTTACTAAAATACTTTTCAATTTTCAAAGATATGTTTCGTTACATCACTTCTTAAACAATGTTTAAATTTGGTCCTTCCAGACCTCAAATCACAATTTTTCACTGTCAGTTTGCACTAATACTATTACAGTCAATATTTCTGATGTCGATTTGCTATATTCGGCCGACTATAGACTGGAGAAAGTGGTAACAACACAGGAGATTGTCAGGTGTTCTATTTGGGATAGGAAGAAGCGACGGATGGTAACGTCGAACTGTAATTGCAAATATGAGACGAACGGCTGAGTATATATATAGTTTTTTCAAACAGTTTTTGGCGTGCACATTCCCTTCAAAGTTGTCACTTAAACATAGCACACACCAGCTGGTTTTCAGTTAAGCATTGAAGAGTTGGTAAGTGTAAAACTAGGATGAGATTGGTTTTACTAGCCGGGTGTAGTGTATACTGACACTCAAGGTGTGTTCGCTATAAGTACATGTTTGTTAGTGCAGGCTACAAGTTTAAGAGCATAACTGTGTAATAAGATCTTATCCTGTCTGGAGTCATTAATAAGCTTCGATCTAATGAAGTACCTCCAATGAGTGGAATTCGCTAAGCTTTGACCAGGTCGATAGTGTAACGTTGCGTTGAATTCACGAGACCTGCAGGATTTCGCGTGCAGACGGTATTGAGATGCGTCTTCGTATGAAGCCATTGCTCAGGCACGGAAAAGTTTGGAAACTAATTCCAGAAGCGTTCGTTGGGTTGTCAGGAAGAATTATAAGCTCCGCTGAATTGACGTGCATTCTTTCCGGCTCTAAGTGCATGTGGGAGTTTGCTCCAAGTGGGGAGAAACTTACAGTTATGAGAAAATTTGAACGAACAGTCTCTTACGGAATTTATAGGCTGTCATGTAATATTTCTGCTGTTTCCTTGAGGTTTGTACTTTGAGCCGTGATGTGAGCGTAGTCACGAAAAGTATGACAGAGAATTTATTTCGCGCATGATAATTAGAGCATGTCATGAGTGCAAGGTTCAGCATGGAGCTCGGCCATATCAAAGTAAGTCAGGTGCAAAGCGCTGACAACGTTCTATGTAGCACAGAAAGGATAACCAGTAAAACTTTTGTGGAATCAGGTTGGAGATGTCCCAGAGCTGGTACCGCGATGGTGGTTTTCGTGGTCATAGAAACCTTAACACTTTTCGCCAGCCTCATGTTAACGCACTGCGGAACGTATGGTGGAAGACGGTGAATCTGTAACAAACCTCTATTTATTGATTACTCACCGTTCACAAGCAGACTTCAACGCACAATACGTGTTAAAGGCGCAGGGGTTGGACGTGAGAGAACCTCACAGCAGCCGGCACTATCGTAGCCAACCCAGAGGAACGAAGTAATTCGACGGAATAGCTCACAGCCAGACCTTCAAACAAGCGAGTCAGACTGGCTGGCGGCTGTTTCCCAATGTAATGGAGCTGAATACATTTTTTATCCCCCAGTGAATTGTGCCTCATAGTAGTAGAGATTGGCGCGGATTGTCATTAATTACAACCACATTGACTAAGATTGCGTACACTTACGCCAAACACTACTTTGATGTTAGTGTTTGTAGTAATTAACATTCACAGTAATGTGTACAGGCCGGTGCTAGTGTAAGGCAACTGTCGCGTAGCAGGGATTTATGACTTCTATCGCAGGTCAAATGATTTTCATGTAACTCAGCCCCGAAGGTGTGACTAATATACGAGTTCTTCTATACTCATAATATGTTGCATCTTGGCAAGCACTAGCCTGTCGTAATCTGGCAGTCCACGCAGAGCCACCCCAACCTGAAACGCCGTTTTCTGAGGAGTGAAGGAGGTAGTGTGATTTCCTCAATTGACGTAGCAGGCCAACGGAAGTGCATACGGCGTTCGAGCTTGTTACTTTTTGTTCCAGACAAACTGCTGTAATGCAATCGCGTAGAAGCGCTAGAAATAAGAAATGTCGCAAGTACTGTATGTCGAGAAGACAAGGCAGATACCTCATCCGCAACGTTAGTCTGCATGAAGCGATTGATGTTTAAGTGATGACAGGTTCTTCGACAAAATGAGACTAGGAAATTGAATACTCTAGAAAAACTGTAATGGCTGGTCGACAAAAACCACAAAATACACAAACGATCTTATCAACGTGTAATAAATACGAATAGGAAAAAAGGAAACTACTCGAGAAACGCGCGGAAAACGGACTCCGTCTCCCTGAAAACGAGATTGTCAGGTTGAAGGAGTAAACGTCGGAAATTAGATGGCGAAGGAACACCGGGGCTATGTCGGACGATTGATGTATGATGAGCAACTCGGATGACGCTTGTGTCGTGCAAAAGTCTGCACGAAGTGAGCTCGGTGAAAGGCAAGGTTCTAGGTGGTTCAATGGAAGACCGTGAAGGTGTTGACCGAAACGGTCGATCACGTAAGTTTTTGCGGGGCCCTGTTAATGCCATACACGTCCTTTATACGGTTCTGCAGCGATTTCCGAATAGTCCTTTCGCAGATATAACCGACCTCACAAGTGCGTTGAGAAGCTCTTTAGGAACGTAAGACTGAAGTTGTTGAATACTTGTAGTCACTTCGCTGTTAGTTGACCGCCGTGTAATCGCTAGTCTGTTGGCTATACGTCCTGAGAGCCGAACGGTCAATAGCTTTTGCTAGACGGTTGAACGAAACCGATGAAGGCCTACGAGACGATAAGATAGATGAGTGACGCTAGGGTCGTGCAGATCGCTTTATCGACATTCGTCGATACACAGTAGAACTAGCGGCGAAGCTACCGGCCCACTCCGTC
>LOND01000323.1:126705-143821 GCA_014220965.1 Paragonimus kellicotti
GTTGTTTAATGCTCGGTAGTCGCCACATGGGCGCCAGTCGTTACCAGTCTTTTTAGGTACCATGAGCAACGATGAATCCCATGGAATATTAGACGGACGGATAATGCCGAGCTGAAGCATCATGCTCAAATTCGGCTCGGGCTGTTTTGAGCTTATCTGGAGCTAAACGGCGTGGACGACTTCGAACTGGCGGCCCTCGTGTGACAATGTGATGCGCGACGTCGGTCGTCACGGCCGGTAGTTCGTTAGCGGGGCGGACCAGTTGAGGGAATTCGGATAAAAGTTTATCGAAAGGCTCGCAAACTACGGGATTGGCTAGCATTGGACTGATCACAGCCGTATGCGACGGCTTACCCCGAACATTGAGTTTTGTCGAGGTATCAATCAGGCGTGATCGACGTGCATCGACCAGCAAATCGAAATGCCGGAGGAAATCGATCCCAATAATAGGAAAAGGTATATCAGCTACCACGAAAACCCAGCGAAAATCGCGTCGAAGACCAAATTTAAACTCAACAGTCGACGGCCGAAAGTTCTAATGGGCGTACCGTTTGCAGCTCGGAGTGAAGTGCCAGCTTCTGATCGCGCATCCGTTACTGAATGCGGGATGACACTAACTTCTGCTCCTGTATCGATTAAGAAGTGCATTTTGGAGGTTGAATCCTTTAGAAAGAAAAGGCGACTGCTGTTTGATTGGCCTGTGGCTGTCGTCGCTAAAACATGCCGGCCTGCTAGTTTAAACGTTTGTTACCTCGACGGCTACATGGTGATCGGCATCGTTTAGCGTGATCACCGTACGTCTCGTGGTACCAACAGAGATCGCTAGTCTTTAGTCTGGGCGGTGATCGGGCACGCGTCGGAGGAATTTTAGATGGCGACCTAGTACCCTGAATGCTGGCACGGAGATCTGCCAGTTCACGTCGCAACTGAGCTATCTCGGCGTTTGGTTCTGAAGGGTTGCGTTCGCGATATTCAACTGCCTTGCGCAGGACTGCTATTTCAGCGTCCTTTGTGGTTAACAAATTGTCCGCGGGACTGTTACAGGTAACTACCTGCCCAACTAACGGTGACGGCGTCGTGCCTCGGAAACGTTCGTGAATGGCATCGGCCGAAGCCGCTAGATCACCTAAGGGACGTGAGGGTAACACGGACAATAGCCCCTGTGTATACCCAGGCAGTTGTTGCATCCATAACTCCTGTAAAAGAGGCTCTGGCAACTGTGATTTACCTACTGCCTGTCGCATTTCTCGAAGAAGAACAGACGGCTTCTTGTCCCCTAACTGTAAACGTTGGAACAGTTGTTCCAGACGCATTTTGTCGGACGGCTGAGTTTCTTTAAGAATCGTTTGCTTCGCCGACTCGTAGCGATCAGTTGCTGAGCCTAGTAAGATATCGCTAACCAGGTTCAACATATCTCGGGGAAGGCGTGGTATAAGCTGTGAAAACTTGTCCGAATCACTTGTTATATGCCGGTTGCTAAACTCTATTTCTAACACGGCGAACCACAGCTCTGGATCAAGATCTCCGAAAGCCGGAACAGCTAACGTGATCAGTGATACGGAAGACGGACATTCAGACTTAATCTCTTTAATGTCCATTGCCAAGTGAATGAGAACGAGATAAATTTAAATAAATATATACTTGTACGCTATACGCACACGAGACGTGATATAAGCGGGAAAAAACCGAAACTGAATGTTCACTATTTTATACGACTAAAACGGGCTCACCAATTTGTAGGGTCGAGCGAACCGAAGACGATCGGTTGAGAATAACGCAACGAGTAGACAAGGAGTATATTGTCGACCCGCGAGGCCAACGTAACAGCGAACAATGAACAAGACGAAACGATAGAAGGACGGAGCGACAAGCGAGCACGCGGCGAGGTCGTACGTTCGAGTGCGCGGGGTACTTGTCGGTATCCATACTCGTTCAAACAAATGTTTAAGTACATACAAAAGTTGAAAACCGAAAGAGTACAAATAGCAGTCGTAACTCTAACATAGTCAGTAATAAACAAATGGAGTCGCTACAGTTGCTCTCGGGTGGTCTAATCACTAAATCCCAGCGACATCGCCATCGCAGCAGCCAAGTATGTGAACTTGGCAGTCTGGCTAGTAATGCGCGCTAACTGGAACTGCAGCTCAAGCTGCGCTAGCCAGTACTCTGGGTCATCCGGAACATAATCAGGGACCCGAAAACTCAAGGCGTTTTCTTTCGCATCTACCTCGGCGAGCTCCGACTTGGGGACTGAGGTATCTGACTGCATCATTTAAATATACACAGGATTTTGAACAAATATAAATTTTAAGAACCTAGTGGAGGTAGAGCACGATATTAACTGCCATAAATGAATGTATATAAACGTACAAAAAGCAGGGAGGGAAAAAATTGAAACTGGAGTATAAAAAGCATGTGATAAATAATAGAAAGCAGCAAAAATTATTTATGAAACGGGCTCACCAATATCGCGATGCTAGTTCCTAGGTTCGTACGCCCAAGGTTTTCCCAGCCTTACGTTAACGCGGAACGGAAGTCGTAGTGAGAAGACGGTGAATCTGCAAACAAACTTTATTTTGATTTACTCACCGTTCACAAGCAGACTTCAACGCAACAGTTAAAGGCGCTAGGGAGTTGGACGTGAGAGAACCTCAAGCACAACCGCACGGCAACCGCCAGAGAGGACGAATGTCGACGGAAACTTCAGTCGACCTTCAGAATTCAAACAAGCGTCAGAATGGTTGGGCGGCGTTCCCAACGGTGACAGCTAAAACATTGTTATCCTAGTGAATGTAGCCTATAGTAGCAGAGCTGGCGCGGATTCATCATAGAGTCACGACTAAGACTGCGATACCTACGCCAACACACTAACTTTGATGTTAGTGGTTTGTAGTAAATTTACATTCACAAGATAATGTGAACAGGCACGGTGGTACTGGTAAGGCAACTCTCACGTCGCAGGGAGTTTAGGATTTTGGGGACGTCGAAGGTGATCTCATCGCAATTTGTGCACCATTTCTGCATCCATATTTTGACACACAACCATTGGCACACATAAACGACCAAGCTCACTCCAGTCATACTTTAACGTGCAAGCCAGCCGCTTCTACTTCTGATTGTCCGTCGCACTACGGACCAACTTCGGGGCAACGTGGAGACACCGGGGGACAGCGTTCTTCCGAAGCAGAGGTTCCAACAACGAATCCTGTAAAAGGAAACAAAACAGACAAGCATGAGCCAAAGGCCCAGTAAGCCATGCACACGACTTACACAAACGGAAACTAAAACGGCGTCAACAACACAGCAGCACGCCTCGTCACACAATTCAAATTCAACCTGTGCGCGCCTGCTGGTTTCGACCGCGAGTTACAATACCGAGTTTCGAAGACGACATACGTTAAGGTCGTTTTTATTTATCTGTCAATTGAAACAAACAAATATCTATCAATATGACATATTTGGGTGATTTTGATTTCTGCACCAGGGTCCAAGGCAGAAATTTAGAACATGTGATGAAGTATTCTTTTTAACTAGGATAACGGAAGGAACCACGGTCTTAGCCCCAAATTCTCGCAGTCGAAACCAGCAGGCGCGCACGGATTGAATCTGAACTGTATAACGGAGCTTGCTGCTGCTGACTGAGCGCTGTCGTTACAGGCCTCATACCTCACGCTCTTCTGGAGGAATTCTACGGACATGCATTCGGTTTGCAAGTCACTCACACTATTGTGAGTATACTTTTGAACTTTTGCGTCCACTTATATTAAGTGATCAACTGTTAGGGCTTTTCCCGCTTGCACGAGCGAACAACTCCATGCAAGCTGCCGGTGGTTTGCTGCTCCTTTGAGGGTCGTTTTGCCATTCTCTTGTTTGGGTCTCGTTCTCATATCTTAATTCTCATTTAGACAACCAATCATCTTTTTGTATTCCGTTTTGACCTGGGAGGCACCTCCATCGTTCTGATAGCGGTCGGGGTGAATACTCGGTAATCTCGTTGAAAACGATGATATCAGGCACTCATAGCTCATGGGATACAAATTACAACATTGCCAGCAATGGTAAATTTGGGTCCGGCATTTCTAGGCAAGGTAGCTAATATTCAAACGGTGTTGTCAGTTGATGTAATTTCGGCCAACATTGAATAAATTTGCAATTGAGGTGGGTGATAACTAGTGAATTATATTTCTCAAATACATGAGATAAGGACGATCCGAGTTAAAAATGGTTTATCAAGCTTTCGCATACATATTGCGCCGCTTAGAACGTCCGACATCCCTTCTTCACATTTCTAAAACACTTGCTGAGACGTCTTCCATAGTGCCTTTATCCTTACAGGGCGCTCTTCTTCCAGAACCGATTGTTTCCCGGAGTGAGTCTTGAAGAATGTTAGGCGCACTTACATGATAGTCAAACGATTAGGTTCGAATCGTTAAGATTCTAATGGCTGCAGCTGGGATCAAAAACATAAGCACATGGTTGTGCTTTAAAATGTACCAGGCCACCAGGGATTTCGGCCGGCCGACATGCCAGGCAAGTGCGCATCCCCCTTCTAGCTTAGCTTCTCAGTCCAAGTCCAACACATCACAGTGATACTGCATGCCTGTCAACACGTATGAGACGCACATTTGATTGAGCGCAATTTAAACAGAAATATTTATGACTGGCAGTACAGGCCAGTAATATCAGTAATCCTAGAGATGTAAATTAGTGGTAATAAGGAATGACAGTTTAAGCGCACAGTAAGACAACCCCGGCAAAATAAGAGACGATAAACGTGGGTGCGTTACGAAGGTGAATCAAGCAACAACATGTCAAATCAGGTGAGCATTTAACTCCTTGAGTGGAACGACTGCCTAATACAACACCCAAGGTCATGCCAGAAAAGTTTGTTGAATTTTGAAACCGTGAAACCTGCCAATATTTTATGTAAGTGGCAGAGGAAGGTTATTCACTTAAGTCGGCGGAGTTATGGAAGGGTTAAAACATCGAAACTTTGGGCAATAAATATGACGAGAGCAAAGTATTGCTGCAGTGATGGTTCGGGAAACACCAGGAAGTGATTTCTCGGGACGTGTCCATTGTGTATAAGGCTTAGTTGTCACTTCCTGCGGAATACCTCGTAGTACAAAACGAGCTCGTGCGGATCAGAAATGAGTTTGCTTTTGCCTCAGTTGCCATGTTGGGCGACATTATTGTCATTTCAAAAGCACGCCTTCAGAAAATATCTACTGAGTTTGAATGATTGACTGCGTAACTCCAGAAGATTCTGAAAAAAGGCGTTTGACAGGACGCAAATCCAATTAATAATAGAAAGCGTAGAGATCGGTTTTCGAACTGCGCGCTGGTCATTAAAAGTTTTCATGTACGTAGGCAATCCACAGATTTTGTTTACTATCATTTGCTATGTTTCGTTACTAATAACACTCGGTGAAAGTCAACTACATAACAGTTCTGTTGACCATGCTTACACATCTCCCCATTTTTTGGAACAACGACTCTGCTGCTTGGAAGCAACGTTTGTCGACAAAAATGAGAAAAACTATGCAGTATCTTTCAGCAAGCTGGGGATATTATGTCGATGGCGTCAAATCTAACATTTTCAGCCACTGCAAACAACGATACTAAAGTGTGCTGCCACGTCACAACCAAAGTGGCCTGACCGGCCAATAAATTGTAGTCATCTTGAAGATCGGAAACCATCTAAGGTGCTAAGATACTTGTAGGTATTAGACTTACAGCTCATAAACAGTGCCTTTTTGCAAAGTAATCCTAGGGCGTCTTTCAACTATCGATTGCAAAGCCCTTGATTCAAGCAAGATGACATGCCTCCAGGAATAGTACGACCCCGAGGATGACAAGTTTAATGCTCCCAGCACTCTGTAAGTCAATTCATCCTCTGTACCACCGAAGGTCGCTTCGATGCACGTTCTTTGTTGTCAACTCAAATGTATAACTGATAATCTTCAAAATCAAACCAACCCATTCATCGCGAAGTCTAAATCGAAATCGTCACCGACCTGCAAGCTCCGAGGTACATCAAACTGAGCTGATAACTGGTACCATAACGTTTGTTGATACCGGAAAATGTCTGGAAAGAGCGCTCGCAAAGACACTTTATTATCTGCAATAAAACCAGTAAATTTATCTTCGCTAGACTTCCACGTCGGCAGCTAATGGCAACGACTGCCTCCTCCATGATAGACCACCCTACGCTGCGAGTAATCGATAGAACAAAAATATATCCGTAATCTTATTGGTGAAAATGTTTCTTAAAATTGCCAAAGTTGTTATAATTTTGTTGCATGTTTCAGTTCCTGAAATCGTGGAATTCTGTTGCTGGAAAATCTTTTGTTTTAATCTTCCGAAGACGTAAGCAAGGAAAGCGCGGCAGTTCAGTCGCACAAGGATTCTTGGAAAAATAACAAAAATTCGAATTTCCCGCCATTTAGGAGAAATAATGATAAAAATTAATGAGAGTCGATGTCATAGATGTGGAAACACGTGCTTTTATTCAAATCTAAATGTAATTATGCAGGAAAACGTGATTGAACCTGTGTTGGATCATGAGACTACGCTTTTTATGAAGCTGCGAACGTAAGATACGTCATAAACATATTGCAACGTAGGATTATGCGCAAAAACTGGACAAGTCGGTGGTATTTTCTCAGTTATATTCGGCATGCATAACCGTCGGTTGCTACCACTATTGCAAATTTTCCATGGAATCATGACGTACGCTGGAATGCCGGAGGTGATATGCTGAACGAGCAACAACATGAAGCACTTCTCGCTTGAAAGGTTACCACAGTTTCATGCAACACTCTTAGCTACGAGTGAAGGCAAACAGTACTCCATGCTTAAATACATAACTGCTCCATCCATTTGTCCTACTTCACGAGTTAAGTCAAGCAGTAGTCCATGCTTAGACACTTGTAAATGCTCCATCCATTTGCCCTACCTTACAAGTTAAGCAAACCAGTATTCCGTGCTTAGACACATAACTGCTCCATCCGTATGTCCTACCGATCAGATATGTTTGATTGACTCAAAAGAATACAGTTTTATGTCACTTGAGTCAACAAGGGGAACTGAATTCAGCGTGAGTTGTCATGACTACTGCCAGTCAATACGTATGGACACTTTCCCTTGACGTTTTGGGCTGGTCTTTGGCGTTCAGTCCTGTTGCTATTTGCAGTAGCTGGCATTCTTTGAACTACCACTGGCGCTCATTTCCTTTTCAACTCCTGAAGTTTCTGCTGGATCTTAAAATCGCTGCATAGTCAGTGTTGTTGTCAGGCTGGTAATCAACGGTTTTAGCATCACATGTTCAATGACCACCCCGGTTCATTCATCTGTAAGTTGACGAAATGAATGTAATCAACTTTTGAAACAATGTCGAAGCTTTTGCAAACGAACTTTAGTGACAGCTATAAGACGTATCATCACTCATCGCATTTCAACGAACGGTCCTTCACTGAAAGCCAGATTAAAGCCCTCTAAAGTCTGAAACTTATAGCGAATGAACGAATGACTTCGGCACATGCAACAAATGGAACTCTTTCGACTTGTCGAGAGTAAATCTGCACTCCCAGTCCATCTTACGTTTAAGGCGACGGTTTGCGGCCGCATGCGCTGAATAATGTGATAATGCACATCCGACATCCACTATTTCACACGCCTGACTCCACCGCAGCCATTAGCGACAAGCCCCTACTTTACCACCAATTTGACGATCAGGACTATCAACGCATTTCTGTTAGACATGAGGGTATTGGACAGGCTACATTCAGGGCTCCGCACGGTCACTTTGAGTCTACTTGCAAGCTAGTTGGCTTGTGACAAGCAGATGAAGCAGGTAATTGAAGTCAAGTAGTTGGCAGCTTTGGTTTTGAGGTTGACTACTTTGATGTCTTGTCAGCGGCAAACTGCAGCTGGCGCCAGCACCAAGGCTGCCTTTGATTGATTCTTGAAGTTTCACATAATGTCTCCCGAAACCCTACCGACTGCTCATTCGGACAGCCGGACTCAATCTTTCTGGTCACAATGTTGGTTCTAGTGGCATAATATTGTAGCCTGACAGGGTAAGGACAATTGCTGATTTTTTGCTTCCAACTTTCATGAAGCTACTAGGGTTTTTTTGGTGATTGTACATTTGTAACGATCCTTCATTCACGACGGTGACAATATTATGCCAAGTTCAACCAACCTTTAATGATACACTGGTAACAATCTGGTGCTGGACAAAAATCCTGAGCTTTCGTTAACACCACCGTTTTTAATCAAGTACAATCCGAACAGACTTTTGCTATATCCACAGGCGCTGCAAGTTCCGTTGTTGGAGCCGTCTTTTATCAACACAGAATAATTGCCTCGCACGCTGAAGCTTATCCTACTGGAATCACATATTTTGCAATGGTTTTGAAATAAATCGTCGCGAAAGTTCACTACACAGAGTAAAAGATAGAGATAAATTTATGCTCGACTTTCTACAAAAAACTAATCATGTCTCAGCGGCTAAAACGTTTCACACGTATCAAAAATGGGAGCACACGCAAACCAAACGCAACATTGACTTTAAAGACTGTATATCTTTTGCGGATTCGATCTGTTTAGACGCTGAGCTGAGATACGTAATGAGAAATGAGAGGACGAGGATCATCGTCATTTATTACAAAAGCAACCGGTAAGATGCGGATGGACAGTTCAGTTTTTTCCGCCTGAGAATGAGTGCACCTTTCGCCATAAACCACGCCGAATTAAATATGCGTGTATGGCGGGAGGCACTGGAAGCATGCCAAGCGAATAAAACCTACAGCCAAGAGAGGAGGCGAAGGTTGTATGAAAAATTGTATTACGCGACACAGAAGTAGAATGAATACAATTGTTCTCCTTGTTCCTTTTATCTACCGTCCTCGTGCACCACATGGACGTAACAATCCACCTAAGTTCGACCCGTGAGTCTTTACTGGGTTTGACCGCGTCTCAGACCACTCCTCCCATCGTGAAACATCATCCCTAGCCTCACTTACGTCTTGTTAGTCGGATACCCCCACCTTCAGTTCGACTTTCAGGAGGTCCGATGGTGATTCACAAGCTGTAGTCTGTGCGTAAGAATTTAATCCGCTAAAGCGTACCACTACCGGCTATCTGTCTGTCCGCCTTCTAATATAATGGGTTACTTTCAAAAGCATCCGTTCAGCAACGTATGGTCCATTCCAGTGTTCGTGCATTTTCATTGGGATCCCGGGCTCGGACCCGTGTTATGGAGTCGTATCCCTTCACTAGCTCCCGGGGCTGTTCTGAATGGTTTCTCGCACAATAGTCCTTTGGGTACCTGCTAGATGTTTCCAAATGTGCTCGTGACCTTCAGTGGACACGACAACAATGTATCCAGAATGTTGCTTACGTACTTTGTGAAGAAAGGTTGCAATTGCTGGGTAACTGAAAACCGATCGCCTGAGGGCAATCTCAATGTAGGCAGGCCCGCGGAAGGTGGATTGTTCCAAGTCGACATATGAATAGCGCTGAGGAATATTAACAAGCACTTTGGTGTGGCCGAGTCACATCCCGCAATTCCGTTGCACCCAAATACCCGAAGGGGGCTTTCGTGTGACCGGCTCAATCTTTCCACTTGCCTATTTCCCTGCGAGTTTCACGCCGTAGTTTGGGTTTAGTCTGTGCACGGTTCAAGAACTAGGATGCTTTCAAGACGTTTTTCTGAATGGAGTTAAGCAGAAGCCGCCCAGTATTATTCTCAGTGGTCGACAGTAACTGTTGCTATATCGTTTTATCCGCATGCGCTGGCGCGACCGCTTCACACCAGCTGTTGACGCAATCGATCAGGGCCAAAGTGTACTGATTGGTTCGAAGCTTTTCATTAAACAGCGCTATATCCTCGACGCCAGTCAATTTATTGGGGTATATAGCAGTCATACACTGTAAGGGCGCTTGACGTCCCACAAAGTTTCTCAGAGGTACTGCATTTTTTAGTGCCATGGATTGGGCAGTCAAAATCCACCTCGTGTGAGTGAGTTCACACTGGGCAAACAATAATCCTTCTGTCATTTTGATCCGTTCCCGGGACGTTCAAAGGCAGCGAGATTTATAAATTTCTCCTTCTAATTTTTAATCGTTGGTCTGCCCCCATCATTCCGGTGTCATACATTAGTGTAATCTCGGGATCTAATTTTTTGGCCACCTCACAGCGATCACATTCTTTGCTCTGTTGATTGATCGGTGCCACACCCCCTTCAATGTAAGACGGACAGTCACCACGTTGCGCTTGGGAGGTCATGACAGTGTCTCAACATTGGAATGTCGTTTGTCGAATCGGTGTTTTCAAACTAAGTCATGTGCTTGCAAGACCTCCTGCCATCAAAATAGCTTCCCTGAGGGTTTCGGAAACTTTGTGATCAATGAAAGGATTAATGGCCTCTGCACACGATGACCCTTTTGCTCAGAAGTTAGTGCCGGAAATGAAACACAAACAGCGCCAGCGCAAACACCTTTCATTTCGTCGTGCAAGAAGTTGTGCAGTTCTCCGCTAGTGTTGATTACAGTTGTGATGTCTGTTATACTTCCGGCGTGTTTGGGGCTCCCAGTGCCATACGGCAATATGAACTGGATGATGGTTGACCGATGGAGAAATGGAGGACTCGAAAAGCTTGCGCTCAGTCCGCGTCTTTTACCCTCTGAGCCCTCCAAACACACGTGGGGCAAGAATAAGTAGTGCTTGCAGCGAAGGATCAAAGGCTGCATGGAAGAAGGCCTCGGCTACAGCAAAGAGTTGTCGATGCCAACGAACACTCCAAACGCGAAGTTGTTCCAATAAGACGATTAGAACGTGACGAGTTATTAAAAAAAGTCGTCCGCCCAGTCAGATTAGATGAACAACGTCGCAGGGACGCTGTGAGAACCACTGAAGTAACTCATTCTGGGTGAAGGTCTGCCCAAGCTTGAGGTAGAATTATTCAGTTGGTTTTCAGGACGCTTGCGTGGGTCTCTTTGGAAAACGGAAAATGTTACGGAAAATTGACTAAATGCTGATGACCACAGTCTTTCATATCTCATTTATTATTGCCGTGGTAGAGCGGAGGAATCAATCGAATACTGTATACTCTTAGCAGGGTCAACAGGATATGAGGAAGCCTTTCGCGGATACTCGCTAGTCACTTAGGTCAACACGTCATATCGTTCAGTCTTTAACGCCGGAACACCCTCGTAGTTCTAAGTTAGGTGTTTCCGGATTGGACTGTCTTGGGCTCTTAGCCACCCAAGTGCAAACGTGCGATATCACAGTGGCCTAACTGGATGGTTCGGTGCAGTTGAGTAGATCCGCCAAATTCGATCCGGTTATTCAAACGCTTACCCAGAGTCCTCAGAAAAAAATGGGCTAATATGGCCGATGGCAATAAAACTCAACAGGCAGCCCACTTCACCGATATATTGGTCTTTATCGAGAAACTAATATCTCTTGCCAGTAGTGAATATGACCAACTAGCTGGGTTCTGTGATCCGAAATCCATTACTCAATGCAATTTGGATGGGACAGAAATGAGAGATCAAGACGCCGTGCTAACTCAATCGTCGTCGGCTTGGACTACCATCCAGTCCATCTTTCTCTATGCAAAAGTGACCATAAACTTAGTGACTGCATGTATTCCGCCACTCAATCATCAGAACAAAGCCAGAGTGCAGTGAGACTCGGTGCGCGGCGTTCTTTCTGGTTACGGACCAACCACACGGCCAAGCGATGTAGGGTCTATTCTCAGCGCAAGAAGTCTGGTTATGATGGGTGAAGTCATACTTTGAAGCATGGTGCCGTGCTATCACGTGCACTCAAAACAAATAAAGTGGCGTTGCGGTATGACGCAGCTTCAGCTAGTCGAAAATATATCGTTAGCCTTTTTATTCGTTCCACTGGTGGGCCAGACGTGCTCCATAGGGATATGTTTTCACGGACGATGGTTCAGTTACTAGCCTAAAAGGCAAAAGAGTGATCCGTGAGTTCCACCTTTTCAGTCATCCCTCTCGACTCGCACTCAACGTGGTACTTGTGTAGCGCCATGTTACCAAGTGTTCTTTGGAATTCAGTCTCTTAAATTCAATCCCTTTTCTATAACATCGGCGCACATTGTTGGTGAGTTGCCGTCGAGCAGGTCAGTAGGGCGTACCTAAGGGAGTCGCAACGGGGAACTTTTCCAAAAGGAATTAATTCCAAGGATGTCCTAACCAAAGCCCACGAGTTCTCACTAGGTACGACGTTCCCCACGCCCATCGGGCAATGAGACTCGGGATGGGAACTGGGATGGAACAGTACATTGTGAGGACATTTCTTGAGTGGAGCCTCAAGGATGCAGCTTTTGCTGCAATTAGAATGTCCATGTGTATGAACCAGTAGGTGCTTGCTTAATTTCATCGGATGTCGAGTTCCGGAGAATGCTGAAATTGGTTGATCCAAGAATCCTCGATGAAGAACTTTTATCGGCTATGAGGCTGCAAGCCGAGCTGAGGCGGAAGCTAACCCAGCTCATACGAGGGTCTGCACTTACATGACAACTATGATCACCGAATCCCGGTTGCTACCGGCAACAATAGACGGCTTACCACTTTCCAGGGGAAGAGAAAGTGGTGATACCAACGTTAACGGAACGGAGACTATCACTTTATCATCACACTGCTTGGTTACAGCACTTGAGTCAAAATCCCACCGCGAGGGAATATTTCATTTGGGTGCCAAACGTGTAGTGGCTTCCGTATGAGCGAAACGTTGACCATTAAGGGTGATAATTACACTCAAGATCAAAATGAGTAAGTGCCGTAGGTGCAATTCAATATCCTTTATATTACATGAGCAAATAATGACTTCACTTTCAATCACTGGGGTGACAGGTAATTTGCTTCCTTTCGGCTACACTAGGATAGACTATTCTGGTCCATTCAGGGTGAACCTAGGTAAGGACGAGGGCGAGCACTGCGACTCTATGTTCACTTACTTTCAGACTTGTGCCGTTCACTTGAAGTTTGTCTACTGGATGTCAACCGACCAACACATGATGGCAACTGTGATGTTTGTGAGCTAACCGGGTGTTCCAGGTGCAATATAAAGTGACTTCTATACACACATTCGTGGCAGCAAATTCGGGAATAAAAAATGCAACAAGCTTCGGATCCTGGGATATACTGCCGACCGTTTGCTAAATCGCAAGACTGATAGGCGCTTCAACCCGCCTGAAACCAACCATCAAGGTAAGGTACGGAAAAAATAATGAAAGGACTTCGACGGGCACTTGTTCCCTTCACTCACCAATAGGTCACGAAGAATGAAGCGTCCTTTACTCTTGTTGTTGATTTGAACAAATAACTAGCAACCATCCGCTAGTGTCCATTCACGACGGTTCGAAGTTTTAAGGATACTGGGACCAAGTGAACCGTTATTGCCTTCAATCGAATTGGGATGGTCTAAACGACGGAGTTACGTTGCTGGTCCGCTTTGCTAGTGGTTGAAAGCAGGCCCGAACTCTCTGCTACATGTTCCGGAAACAGTGACGACGCAAATACTCGATTGAACTGCAGCTTTACCACAGGTAGTTCATGGCTTCGCGCCATTCGCAAATATATGACATCGTCTTGCTTTATGGCACATCTACTTTTCGAAGGGGTTAATTTGGAAGGCACTGTAACCAGTGCACATCCAGGATCAGATAACCACGTGATGCCAGTTGCGTAAGCACCGCAATGTGTTGTGAGGAGGTGTGTCCGGTCGCCATGTCTGTTGGAGGGTCATGACCAAATTCAATACTGGTGGGCAAGGGATTGTTTTGGAATCTCCATTTTTCTGTCTTCTGATGGCGTACATGGGGTTGCTGTATAGATAGTCCCTGTGGCTTTCTGGGTCGGGTGTTGGATTTGTTGGAGTTCGTTCGGTGCTCCTGTCATCTCGCGTTAGGTACAGTGCGAAACTTTAATGCCACTGAAGCGTGATTGGTTTGTTTGCAGGAGGTCGATCATACATATACCTACATTTTACCTTTTGCTGTGCGTAATAAACAATCACGGCGAATTTTGTACAAGAATTTCAGGCATAAAATATCTGTCTTTTTTATGACCATCAACGCACAACTGATGAAAATGTTTTGCTTGCTGTTTTCCGACACTCCGTCACCTCCATCTATGCCCACTTGTCTCAGTGAGCTCATTTCCCGCTGACTGGTGACCATCCGCCAACTGGCTCTTGTTGCTCCATTCTGAACGCCGTTTTCTGCCGTATAATTCACGTACCAGGTGAATCCACATTCGAGATAAGATAACACTTATTGTAATTTTGTCAATATTACCGTATAAATACCAGACATTTCCATCACCTTTCTTTGCGTTGTTTGGAACTGGAACATGGCCGATGGCCAGGCTGTCTGAATCAGCGTTATTGGAAATGTAGATCACACGTAACTGAGTGCAATATTCTAAATCGTATGGGGCTATTTCTTGCTTCAACACACGTTAATCAAACTTTGAAGCCTAAACTAGCCCGGGTCTTCATCACTTCCTGGATTTACCTTGCTTTTCTTAAGCAGAAATCATATACCAGCGATTGATTCGGGTATGCATGATTATACAGGCAAATCTTCCGTTCATTCTATGTTTAATTCTTACTGGGCCATTTTACCCAGAACTCGGCCATCATTGTCAGTACCACGTAAACTTTGATGGAAACTTATGGCCTGTTGTCTGATTCCGGTGTGTGGACGCGCCAAATAAACTACTCCCGGTCGCACACAGAAATAAACAAACACGAAATGTAAATGTGAAAAAAAGGTAAAAACACATATAACATGATGTTTATTTTCGAGAGGGGTCGACTGGAAAGTCAATAAGAATTCGACAGATGCGAACAATTGTCGGTGATGTTGAACTTGACATATATAACACGAAAGTAACTGTAAGTCAGACGACTCCGGTGAGCGACGTTATCTATGAAGGTGGAGACTTTCCAAACCAAACGGAAAGCATATTTGTCGCTGCTGGCGCACATTAGCCAAAAACAAGCAACCAAACAACCGCCATCAAATGGATCGAACGGACGGGGGATATGTCTTCACGATTCTGTGTACAATGTTAACAGGTAGTGCTCGAAGTATTTTACATATTTCACGGCAAAAACCTGGGTTACATCCAGGTAACTAAACAACCCTCCCCCAAATGGTACTGCAATTCCAACGCTTCAAATTACGTGGGGCCAAACCAAAGCAAACCACCCTAGACCCAGTCTGGTTCACGCCGCACAAGACGACATGTAATCGGGTTGAATTCGCTACTTCAGTAAGCAGGCTGCACAAGTTGAAACGGACTAATGCGGACAATTTCCAGCCAGCTCCTCCTCAACCGTCCTCTCCTACAGTGTCAAAACGAGTGGGATGAATCGTTCAAAACTTTTTTTAGGTTGAAGGCCCTGCGGTAGGAAACGTATAAGCTTCAAAAACAATGCCTAGATTTCAAAAGCTGATCAACACGGAAGTGGATGTATAGGCGACCGTTCAAAGCAAGGAGATACGTTCAAGCACACCGACGAAAAACGAATTGTCTTGGCAGAACGTAAGGATCAAGGACATGTAACAAAAGTAGTCCACTGACGTTTGCAACTTTTTGTTTTTTATGTTCCGTAATACGGTTTTCCCATCTTTTCTCCAGACGCTAAAAAAATAAGATCTACCAGTATTATTGATCATCCGTTTGAATGGAAGGCGTTGCGGCGGGTGTTGGTGTCAGTAGTTTAGCACTGACATTTATTAATCGCGGTACCCTGGGACGAGATTCTCCGTGAATAACTGGCAGCCCGGTCACGAACAGAGAACCAACATTAGACGGGTCCCTTAGTCTGTTCAAAGTGGGTTGCCTTCTAAACAGTCGGCGACAACCCTATCACGAACAACATGACGCCTGATCACGTAAAAGTTGCCGTTTCAATGCAGCACCTTGATGGGACTTTCGTTAGGAGGCCCGAATGCGCGTCGTGAACTATTCACGTCAACAAGCGAATCCGTACGTACGTGGTGGTCTTTAAGCATAAACAGTTTACTGCCCTGTTCTTGTGTGTCCTTCACACGGAGACGGCTCGTATGTAATGCAAACTGTTTGGAGTAGGAAGCATTGCGACAGACAGTGTCTGCGACGAATGAGAACTAGTCCCCAGGAAGGCACGGCAGTTGACCGCGAAGATGTTTGTCATGGGGAACGAAAAGGTTGGCCCTGAGGGTCGCGCGAATGCCAAGCAATACTTCGGCAGAGCTTGTCTCTCACGGACGGCACCAATAACGATTGGGCTGTCTTTGCTTGTAGATGAAATTTTCCAATTTTTTTGTTTGTATCTGGCGTGGCGTGCAACGGTGCGTGTGCACTGGCATAAAGGCGCAATTAATGTTTCCGCCGAGCTACTGCTTTTGAACTGGAGGTCTCGATCTATCGCCCCTGTTGTCAGGCTACCGTGAGGGTCTTTGAACGGGTGTTGAATGAGGTGACGGCCTCTGGCCGTTACGCGAAACGGCCTATCAACGTTGTGATATATATCATGCAATGGGAAGGTGGCAGGAGGTTTACTAAATTGGAATGCAACAGCGCAAGACGGGCTGTAGCTGAAGACTACCACCGAAATGTGATCAACACGTGACGATGGACCCTAGGTCGTTGTCAAGCTAACCAAGATTTTGATTAAGTACAGTGTTTCTTTTGCGTACCGAACTTAACGTAGGTATCCAACACGTTCGGTCATGTTCCAAACGTGTCGTTGAGCAGTGATGTATATCGTGTCAAACTCGGGACGTCCAAAGTTGAACGGCACAATTGGACCAGATTATCCCTCGAAAGTCACGCACAACATCGTTTCAGGTGAAGTGTGTAATGATGGATCGGCCAGATGCCATGACGGTTACTGGAAAAACGCACGAAAATCGTTCTTCGCACGTTGTGCGCTGGTACTTATCACGAAATTGACGGCGCCATGGCTAAAACATAATGACACGCATAACAATATATCACTCACGACAAAATAATTGTCAGAAACCTTGAATGCTAGTCGTGGAGCTTGATTTTTTCAGTTGTCGCAGTTGGGAAAAATATTTTT
>LOND01000324.1:0-12703 GCA_014220965.1 Paragonimus kellicotti
ACGTGATTTTCGGATTGTGTTGATGAGTAGTTCTGTTGGGAAACCGCATCAGACATGAGTTTTTTCGGGCTTGTTTTACGAGTAATCCCTGCATTCTGCGCACCCTCGCGTAACTAATATGGCCTCAGTTTCTCTGCGTTTCTCCCGTTTACAGCTTGCCGAATATGATGTCTGCGTTCTATGTTTTTTTACCGCACTTTGCACATATTTTCTGGGGGTCACCGTGTAATGTTTGAAGCATCCATTCCTACATAACCCTCCCAATTATAAATTATTGTTGTATCCCATCTTTTGGATTGAATCTGTGGAACAGATTAATTGCTTAGTTCGTGTGGCAAAAGTTTGTAAACAGCAACCGTTCCCTGTCTGATTTCGTTTCTGTTTGCTGATGGATTTCATATTCATCTTAATGTGCGACCGTTTGTTCCTTTGTACGGCCTGCTATTATTTGCCTTGATCGCGTACATCTGAGCCTGCCTCTCACGAGTGCGTTGAGAAATATACACAATTATGCGCTATGCAAGTAAGCTTCTGCGACGAGGTCACCCACATAACTCTGTGCTGACTAAAAGAT
This sequence comes from Paragonimus kellicotti, assembly GCA_014220965.1. Taxonomy (NCBI): domain Eukaryota; kingdom Metazoa; phylum Platyhelminthes; class Trematoda; order Plagiorchiida; family Troglotrematidae; genus Paragonimus; species Paragonimus kellicotti. The sequence continues at coordinate 575 of LOND01000324.1, forward strand.
TTGTGAGGTTATCAACTTCTGGACATTTTCGAGCAATCGGCGGAGTCTTGCGCCGGAGTCTGCCCAACTGTTCACCAGACTTTGGAATTGCTTGTCCTCTTTTGCCCAAGCATATTTATTTCTACACTTTTTCAACGTTGTTTATATCAAGTAATTTCGAAATTCCTTGAAGATGCATTTAGATTGTGACATTCGAGCTGGCCGCTTCTAATAAGATGCCCATAAACTTTGCGGCGACTTGGATACATCGGGGGACAACGATCTTCCGATGTGGGCGTTCAAGCAACAGTCTTGCAGGATGAAGCAACACAAACAAGTATGAGCCAAATGCTCAGGAAGCCAGACACACGACTCACACGAACAAAAACCAGAACGGCGCCGACAACATAGCATCGCGTTTCACTACACAGTTCAAGCTCAAACCGTGCGCGTTTGCTGGTTTCGGCTCCAGGTTACAGAGCGCGGTTCCAGGCGTAACCTCACAGTACTTGAAACGTTGGATCCTACATAACCTTGTTAGATGTAAATTCATGTAACATCCCACCTTTGGACTGAATCTGTGGAACAAGCGAACTATCTTCTTCCCTGGTGCGTGCATCAAACGTTTGTAAACTGCAATCCTTCCTCCTCTGATCACGTTTCTTTTGCTGAGACTTCACGTTCGCCATATTATATAGTTATTCGTTGTTTCGCATCGCCTATAAATATCCGCAGTGATCCGGCACATTCGAACGTGTTTCTTACAGATGCCTTAAGAAGTATACACTATTTATTGATTTATTTACTCCCCAATCAAACCCAGTATTCGTTCAACCACGTCCCGCTGCATCCGGCTTCAACCGTTTGAAGTGCACTGCTCTGAGCCCCAACCGGTGGTCACTGACTTCAGATATGGTATAAATGTATTCGGAAATTCTCTTGTGCACAAGGTATGGACCCTTGAGCGCGCAGAATAATTTTCTGAAGTTCCCGTTCCCAGCACTTCCACATATAGCCAGACTGTTTCACCAGGTTTTAGTAGCTCTCATATGTCTTCTTATCATAATAATCCTTCTGTCTCCGTTGGGCCGTTCGCAGATGTTCACGTGCTGAACGTACATGCCTTTCATCAATCTGTCACGTGACTGAATGTAATAATCTGTAGTCGCCAGATTATTTGGCGGCAACTTAGGAACAATCAAGTCGGGTGGCAGCTGCATCTCTTCTCCCGTTAACCGATAGGCTGGTGATTATGATGTCGACAAGTTGATGTTTGCACGGTATGCAAACAGTCACTGGGATGCGGCTTTGTCCCGTGGTTTGGTGTTTCCTGAATTCACGAATGTCTTTAGGAGGGACTGCAACGTGCGATTGACATGTTCTACAGCACCATGTCCTGTGGGTGATAAGCACTCGTCTTCGTTTTCCTTATGCCTAATATTCTACACAATTCATGCATCAACGCACTTTCGAAATTTGATCCTCGGTCAGAATGTAACTGATTCGAGGCACCCCAGCGCGATATCCGGTGATCAAAAACATTGCTGCATCCTCTACTATGGACAATGACGCGGCTTTGCACTGTTTATTGAAATGATCTACCTTCAGAAGGATGTTTTTCCCCGGCTGGTTTTCAGTAACGCCCCAACAATATCAACTTGTACCATTTCATGTGGGTACCCCGTCCACATACCCTGTGACAGTGGACATTGCCGCCCGGTAAGGCGATCAGTCTGTGCACACGGACTACGATTATCCTGCAGGCTCTTGGCGTCCCTTCGTTGTTGAGGCTACCAGAAATGCTGGCTCGCAGCTGCCTCCAATTGTTTTGATCCACACATCCTAAATTCTCATGGATTTCCTCCTGGACGCCACGAGCCGTTAATTCAGGGACCGTACTCTGGCCCCTATCTTTCGGTCCATATCGACAGTAAAAAACGTCATCGATAATATAGAAATGGTGCTATATTGACCACAAAAACGCGCCTCCAGACTAAATCCTGCCATTTCTTGGGTGGACGGACGTGGCCTACCTCCTTTCATTTGCTTATATACGACCTGCATATCCGTGTCGTGGCCATAAATGGCAGTCTACTGATTGCTCTCCTCCGGTCTGACAATAATCATTGTATATTAACCATCCGTGCACGCAGGGCAATCTCCGTCATCGCGAATCGTCCCTCTAGATAACGCAACAACGTTTCGATGGCACGGAACTGGCCTTGTAAAAAGTCTTATCTGTGAGCAACTTGCCCTTCCAAATACTTAAAAGCTTCCAACCACTGTAGAAATGAGCGGTCCGCTGGAACCAGTAAACGCCTTATGAGAAGGTAATGAAGAAAATGCTGTATATAGTACACCAGGGCTAACAACTTTTAAGTAGAACAATAATTCTTTTTCCTTCTGTTGAGGTTTTCATGTCCATAAGCAATGACAAGCTGTACGTTGTTACTGTCTAACTTGGGACAGTACAGCCCATATGGCAGTCTTCACTAACGTCAGTGTTTCGGATTAAACATTTTCACGCGTGCGCTGGTGGCCGGGAACGCTAGGATAGAAGCAGTTCATGACGCATTTTTTAGCCAGTCAATGGATTGTTGGCGCTTCTCGGATAACTCAAACAGACGTCGTTTTTGTCAACACTTTTAAGGGTTTGGCAACGGCCAAAGACCCGGTAAGAAACCGTGGATAATAAGAAAGCAACCCAAGGAAGCTGCAGGCCATGTGAGCACTCGAAGGAATTGGTTATTCTTCCACTTTGCATGCCTTTTCGGTATCACATCCCGCATCAGCTCTGTAAATAACGTATCCCAAGTATTTACTTGTCTTCATAAAAGAACATTGTATTGGAGTCTGCTTCAACCAAGCCTTGGTTAATCATGAAAGAACGTTGGATATGTTGGACAAATGGTTATCAACAGAGCATCCGTGTACGTTCTAGCTGTCCAAGTAGACAAGACATTGTTTGAGAACTGGTTCGCCCATCAACTGCATTAAACTCTAGAAAGCGGCCGGTGCATTCGTCAATCGAAATTGCATGGTTTTGCATTCATAGGGACCGGACGGTATCATAAACGCGGTTTTCATGCATTCACCGAGCTCTGCTTCTACTTGTTAATAGCCGGAGCCCTAATTGAGGTTGCGTAACTACTCGCCTTCCAAAATCGCAGCAATCGCGTCACAGATACGCGGCAGGGGAAACAAATCCTTTTTGGTCACCGCATTTAACTGGAGATATTCAACACAGTCTCGAAAAACCACACTTTGCCTTGCCTACTACTGCCGGAGACATCCATGAGGATGTTGATGGTCGGACGGTACCCATCTTCAACATTTCCGCTAATAATGTTTTCACATGCTCTCGAATATGGACTGTTGTTTGGTAATTCCACTTTTCGATAACCTTGTATAAGACGTTCATCCTCCCCATCGGAGCTTCCGTGGGCCATTCCACCCCGCGGCCGATAAGTACGGTCACTCTGAGTCCCACAAGTATAGTGTTCACTTATGGGCTGACCACGTTCCGCTTGATCCAATGACTCACCAAGCTTTCAAACCTGAGCCAGCTTTTTAAGGGGACTGAGAAGTTCACGCTGACTCTAGAGCTGTTGAATTTCCTTGCTGTCGACCATGTTGGGTAAAGACATGAAATTCCTCGTCTCGCAAAATGGAACAGACCCTCAAGATCCCTCTGGACACAACAGTCAACAATTTCCCTGTAGGTTTACGAGAAACTAAAGTCGGGTCTGTCTCAAAAAAGCAGATAGAGCCACGTTAACGAGAAACGTGCACTGACACGACACGGACAGTGAAGAACGGTCCATTCACATCATCTCCCTTTCCACATATGTGGAGGGTCTCACGGTACGGAAATAAACCAACAATCAGAAGTGGTCTTACGTTCCCTGGCCGCTGACCTCCATCCGTGGTTGTTCTTCGAAGACGCGTGTTTCGAAAAAATCCAGTTATTATTGCGTGCAAGTGTATATTACATTTATATCATTTAACCGCTCAAATTAGCATACTATTTGATCAATTCTGTTACCGTTAATTACTCTGAAACGTTCTGATCATAATTCGTTAATTTTGAAAAAATATCATACCATAATGCCTACTAAGTCAGCTAGGCTTCAAAAATTGTCGGTCGCCACGCGATCAGCCTCATGCAAAAAAGGCATGATGACAACAAAGAGAGGCGTAAAATCTCCAGACACCACGTCCAACACCTACTCCATTCCTGCCATTGCTAAGGAGCCAAAATCTGCTGCTAAAGCGGTAATCTCAACGGCCAATATTAACCCCTCACAAGGAAGGAACAACACCAAGTTGTGTTCAGTTCCTATAACCGATGTATTTTCAGATCAGGTTAGAAAAAATGACTTAGAGGCTGCAATGGCGAAACTACACAGTAAGTACGAAGAGCTTACCGAAATTTTGCACCAGCTGGATCCGATAGTTAGCATTCTAAATGCCTCAAATAACACCCATCCTGAGACTACTTCTAGTCATAAAGATCTCGTAGCTGCTGGAACTTTTATTGACACAATAGCTACGGAACTGCACAAACGGTTACGCTGTGCAAGTAAAGTGGTTGTGTTTAACATACCTGACAGAATACCTTTGTTGACCGTGAAAAGAGTCTTACTCAAAGCTGGTAGGATGGAAGACCAGGAGTGCCACTGCTTAAGACTTCGCAAGAAAGTACAGCAAAAATGCTGTCCACTGTTACTGCAGTTCACAAGTGAATTTGTAGCGAACGAATTCGTCAGCAGACGAGACCAAATTATGCGTGCCACAAATTTTAAGTCCATAAAAGTGTTTGGTGACAAGACACCACTCCAAAGGGAAATATTACGAACCAATATTTCCCAAGTAAAGAAGAACTCAAGTCACAAAGTCAGCAACCTCATTGACTTGACTGTCGATCTCGACTGCTCCACAAATTCCCTAGATCAGCAAGTTGCAACTGGCAACACCGTTACGTTGTCCGCCCAGCAGGATACTGGAAAGCAAACCACGTCCAGCTCTGTTGACGCCGGGTGCGCTCCATTTTACATAGCAAAACCCACAGTTAATGCTGAAGCTACCTCCTCTGTACATCGACGATTCACCTCCGTCAAACAAGGTGCTGACTGGAATGAGTCCTGGACCTAAGGCGCCGAAAGTTCTCCAGAGTGTTGGGGGCAGTATCCCAAATTTCCAGAACAAAGACGAGGCTGGACAAGCAAATCGATCTCCTTTTACTGTGGGCATTTCCCTCCAATGACTGGAGTAATCGCAGATCCAAAACGCCTGAACAAGGCTTCGAAACCAGCAGTAAGACCTGTACGGTGCTTACTACAGAATAATGTTCTAGGTTTGCAACATAAGGGTAAATCGACGGTATTTCATAAACGCTACGAATCGGGTTCTAAGAATCACATTCAAAGAGCCAACGCTTCGCAGATGAAAATGAACAATTTGCACACTACTGCTTTTGAGCCAGTCCACAACTATAATAAATCTTCACGCGATATTTTATCCCTCTATCCAAAACATGAGTGCTACTAGTAACCAAATTTCTAACGTATATACCCCGTCAAGTACACCACCAACTGACTATATAACTAACACAAATGTCCGCCAACCCAGTCCTTTTTAGTGCACCCTTCGGCATTTCATCCACCACCACCTGGCCCCCTCCCCATATCCCACTCAATCATCCTACCATGATGACCCTGTTCCAGCACTTTCTGTCGTGGAGTCAAATCTTTGCGACATCCGCTCGAACATGAGTGGGAAACTGGTACATCCCCTAGACCGGACCTCTCCGTATGATAACTTGCAACCCACTGCTCCATCTGTCATGCAGTTTTTCAGCAGTTTAAGTGTTGTGCCTTACAGAAAAATTCCATTAATTTATTACTCATAAACGTTAGATCATTGGTAAGTAAGATGCACATCTTTAGATCTTTTGTTTTTTGTCTAATCCCCATATCATTCTCGTGGTGCTCCCCTAACATTCCAGACACGCATGTAAGCATCATGGGATATCATATGTTTCGTAGGGATCGTCTCACAGGACGAGGAGGTGGATGCATTATTTACCTAAAAGAGCAATTTTCCGCAGTTACACTTGACGAGCCTGGTCTTATAAAATCGAGGACTCGCCATGGTTGATGGTTTCTATAGGTCCTCGCAACCCATCTATCTAATGCATCTACCGACAGCTTAATTCTGCTTGCAGTGATTTGGTTGACCTCGTAGGGTTGATAAATCATGTGACTTAAACATGCCTAATATCTCCTGGACCTTCATTCTCAGCTCCTGCAAAGCAAGCTGAATTTCTTTCATGCATTCAACTGAATGGATGGAACCAACATGTCATAACGCCCACCAGACAGAGGCATATTTTGGATCTCATATTCACCATAGGTATCTCGTCTGTAGGGATATCCGTTCTGGAACAATTTCCAGGAAGTGACCATAACATAGTCAAGTGTCAGTTTGACTTCAATACAGTTACCAAACCGACAGTTGTATTCTACCGTCCGATCAAATGCATTGATTGGAGTACCTTCTTCTCCTTACTAAGATCCTTAAATTGGAATACGTTCTTTCTTACATCAGACCCAGAAATAGCAACCGAGGAATTTATCAAACATTTCACATTTTGTATCGACGTTCTGGCTCCCATAAAGTCAAAACGCGTTGATTCGTATGTACAAGGTAAAATCCTTACTGCAAAAGAGACTGACAGACTTAAAATACTTAAGTCGATGCACAGAACACTAGATTTCTCCCTAGTAATGCAAATGAGCAGCATGTTTCAATACATAGAACATAAAACTCAACTGCGTTATATGAACGAAGAAAAGCTAGCGCTTGGTAGTGGGCAGAGAAGCATGAAACTAATGCAACTGATGAGACGGAGAAATTCCTTGAGGGACCCTTCTATATAAAGTTATAACTCTCCAAGATAAAACGGTTGTCGACGATCCTACTGAAATATGTGAAATCTTCAACTCACATTTTGCTGCTGCGTTTAGCGTGGAAAACACAGTATTACCCGTTAATACTCCGTTGAAAACAACTAAAGTTCTGTGCAATGTATCGATCGACGTTAGAAGTATCCGCTCACAATTAGCTACTATTAAACCCACAATCCATCCTGGACCTGATGGTATCCCACCAGTCGCTATCAAGCAAGGGGGTGAGGATATACCGATCCTTTTACTAAATTTGTTCACACTATCACTTTTATCAAGCACCTTCCCTCCCCAGTGGAAAAAGTCAATCATTATGCCTCGCTACAAAAGTGGTTCAAGGCAGGACGTTAGTAACTATCGTCCCATCAACCACACATCAATCTGTTCAAGAATGTTTGAAAGGATAATGAAAAGTGCCCATTGTCGAGTTCCTAAGGTCAGGAAACCTTATACCTTTTTCGCAGCACGGTTTCCTTAGTAAGCGATCTTGCATGACATGTCAGTTGGAATTCATAAACCATATATCGATGGCCGCCGACGCAGGAAATGCAGTGATCGTCATACTCCTAGACATGCAAAAGGCTTTTGATCGTGTGCCCCATAAGCGGCTGTTGATGAGAAATAGCATCTCTTGGCATACAAGACCCCTTGTACAGCTGGATTTCATCATATCTTGAAGGCCGAACCCAAACTGTCAGGATAGGAGAGCACTGCTCAACACCAAAACCAGTGACTAGTGGGGTGATTCAAGGGAGTGTTCTGGGACCATTGCTTTTCCTCATGTATATAAATGATGTATGCGATGTTATTAAACATGGCAAACCCTTTCTGTTTGCTGACGATATCAAAATCGTCTACACATTTCGACAGCCTGCCAACCTCGACTTCTGTCTACAAAATATACGACAGGATCTGATAGGCTTGTTTTAGAAAATCTCCAACGATCATTTACCAAAAGCTTGTTAGGATATTCATCCTCACTTACCTATAGTGAACGTTGTCGATCACTTGGTATTGATCCACTTTGGTTACGAAGACTAAAGTTAAATCTTACACTTCTGTATAAACTGATACACTCGGACGCCATCACTACAGCGTTCGCCGTTCATTTTCAACACAGCTCCCCATATGGTCCAAGAAATAAATTTTTCACTTTGCCAACCCTGTCAGCTCGGAAAAAGATACGCGCCAACTTCTTTATTGTAAAATATTCCTATATTTGGAATAGGCTTCCGAATCACATCAGAGCTAGTAACAACATTCAGCGTTTTAAAAAGGGCCTGGACAGCTATCTTACATCGTCAAACATAATGTCTATCTTCAAACTTTGTATCTTCTGATGTCCTTTTTGAATGTGGTCCGGAGAACATTTAGCTATCAGCTACATGTAACATACATACCCGTTCCTACTAACTTAGAACAAAAACAAAAAACAGGATTATAACTCACATATTATATGTATGCCCATTTGTAATAACCTATTCACCCTGGTAAACCATCAGGCTATAGTTATTGGTATCCGATATTGACGGTTTATTGACTAGCATACAAAAACTCTCCAAAGAAAACTGAAAAAAATACTGCCCACGTTCACCTCACATAAGTGCATTAAAACCTCAATTCACATCTCGTGCTCTCATCCCTGTCTCGAAACTCTATAGGGTTAATGAGTATACTCATAAATCACTATTAACCGTTTATAGAGCAAACCGATGTCAAAACTTCGTACAGAATTTTGATTATCACGTGATAATCATTCTAGAAGTAGCTGCTGGTTACCCAATCATCGTGGAATACTATAACAATTGCCTGCCAATATTATATACTTCATTGAAAGGGAAAGAAAACATTTATATCGCGTAAAGTTTTTGTCAAGAAAATATTACATATACATTATTTATCATATTACATGTGATCACTCCACATTTCCCCATTTAACACGTGAGATCTTTTTCTCACTCTTGAAAACATCCGTTATGCGAGGAAAATTTTCCGCGATGAATGGACGTTAGAAACCCCGTATTGACCGAGCAGTTCGCGAGATTTTCAACTTTTTGACGTTTTCGAACAATCGAAGAAGTCCTGCGCTGGAGTTTGCTCAATTCTTCGCCGGATTTTGGAAATTCCCGTCCTCCCTCGCCCAAGCCGAATTATTTCAACATTTTCCCGACGCTAATTACGTCAAATAACGGCGAAATCCTTCGAAGATGCATTTGCACTGTAACATGCAAGCCGGCCGTTTCTACTCCGATTGTCCGTCACACTTACGGACCAACTTTGGGGCAACGTGGAGACACCGGGGGACAGCGTTCTTCCGAAGGAGGGGTTCCAACAACAATCCTGTAAAAGGAAACAATACCCAGCCAACACATGGGACGCTCATAGGACGGTCGACCGTCCCCTGAGTGTCCTATGACCGTCCCATTTGGGACACTCAACTGAAACGTCTCACACGCGGCAAACAATGTAGCTATTCCAAGAATAACTTGATAAAAGTGTTTTTATGAACCGCAGCATTCGCATACGTTCGACTAATGGTGATATACCTCGTTGTTGTTTATGTCGACTTTAATAATTGTTGCGCGCCAATTTGAATATTTCTCATGTCGAAGCATCGAGGATTTTCGCGTTCCAATGTTCTTCGTCTCTCTAACATGCTGAAGTACGGCAATAAGGTTGCCGGTAGCTTTTCCAGAGATACCAACGATTTACGTATGTTAACTAATTAACTTCATACATGTATGCACGGTTTATCATATTAAGGTGGTAACAGAAAAATGCTGGACGCTTGTACACAAACGGAATTCGATGAAGTACGGCTTTCGCATGAAGATGTTGTGGAGGAACCGCCAGTGGAAACGGTACAACGATTTCTGATGGATAGTGTAATCCGTGAGGATTCAGTTTGCGAAGTTGAGTTGGATGCAGGTAATATTTTTACTCGTGAACATACAACTGATATTGAATGGTTAAGAAGAAAGATTTCCCGAGAGGACTATAACAGAAGTTGCTAGAAGGATTGCCATTCGTGCCAATTTATCCGCCGTCTCCACGAATATAATGCTCGAGGAACTTCGTCACCTTTTTCCAGAATTACCTAAAGACTCGCGGACCCTCAAGGGTACTCCCGCCTATCTGTTCGCCGATTTATAGGTGGTGGTGAATACGTTCATTTTGGGCTGAAAAGTTTTCTTCAGAGAGTGTTGCCTAACCATCCGGAGTGCGACACCGTCAACATTCAGTTGCACGTTGATGGAATAAGCCCGTTCAGAAGCTCCCGTATGCAGCTGTGGCCCATTTTGGGTCGCTTAACAACGCCACTAACCCCCGTTTTCATCATCGGAATATTCTGCGGTGAGTCAAAACCCCATGATGTTCGCGATTTCTTTGGAGACATCATCGGTGAGCTCATGGAACTGGAACGAAGTGGGTTCTGTATGAAAGACAATAAGACGTGCATTGTAAGTTGGATAGTGTGATCGCCGATGCGCCGGCACGCGCCTTTGTCCGGCAAGTGAAGCATCACTCAGGTTACTTTTCGTGTGAAAAGTGTACTGTCCGTGGTGTCTATTCTCATGGGCATGTGGTTTTTCCGGATAATGATTGCCGGGCAAGAACGGACGTTGACTTCCGTTCACGCTCACAGCCGGAGCATCATACAGGTGTGTCGCCGTTCGAAGTATTGCGGATAGACATGATTCAAACATTCCCGTTGGACTACATGCATATGGTTTGTCTTGGGGTGATGAAGCGACTGCTCACTCTTTGGCGTTGCGGCTCGACAGGGCAAAACGTCAGACTACCTGCAACGGCCCTGAGACAGATAAACGATCGCCTGAAGGTGAACCGTAATTTTCTAACAAGTGACTTCCCAAGAAAGTGCAGACCCCTGGAAGACGTTGACCGATGGAAAGCCAGTGAATATCGACAATTTTTGTTGTATATTGGACCGGTTGTCCTGAAGGACGTGTTGGATGCAAGAAAGTATGAAAATTTCTTACACTTTTCAACCGCCATGTACGTACTGTGCAACAGTCGGCTATCGGCACATTATCTGTCGTTCATACAGAGGATGCTGATCAAGACAGTTGAGCAGTTGGCTGCTCTCTACGGTGAGAGCGAGCTGGTCTTCAATGTGCACAACGTGATTCATTTGTGCGATGAAGTTAGGCTCCGTGGTTCCATGGATGCCTTTTCTGCATTCCCCTATGAATCATACTTGTCAACATTGAGACGCTTGTTGCCGGCTCCATAGCTCTTCCTGTGATAATGACGACGTGGTCAAAGTGTATGACGACATGTCCTGTGCATGTCGGGTAACGTCTTCACAGATGAAAAACGGCGTTATAATCAGAGGCACATTCTTCAGCGACAGACCGCCGAATAACCACGTCATTATCGGCGGCAAACCCGCTGTCATTGAACTTCTCAGGGGTAGTCGCATTGCTATTCGCCACTACTCACAAAACGACGCCTTTTTGAACAGTGTATTCCTTCCGTTGATCTTACGTATTTTCCAATGTTTTCGCCTGCAGTCGTCTACTCTTTGGAAAACAACTGCAGACATCCAGTGTAAATGTATACGTTTTATTTTGAATGATAACTTCATCATTTATCCAATTTTACATACAATAAATATTTGAACAACTGTGCTTTTTTATTGTACTGTATACGAACTACGTCGGTACTAATAACAACTCTGCTTTTTAGATGTATCACGTTGTGGAGTTTGCAGACGGTGAGGTGGGGATTGCCCATAAATCCTGGTTCACTGGTCCGTTCACGGTCCTGTGGCCAGGTCTAGGATCGAGACAGCACAACCGATTGCTGTTAGATGGGATGCCGGCTCCAGCCTCCGCAAAGCCGTACTCTGTAAAAATACATAGAACAACAGGTAAGTACTACTTCCTTTGACATGACCGTCCCAGATGACTTCGAGGTTGCCACCAAATGCGAGAGCTTGTTGCAGGAGCTGTCCGATTTGCCATCGTCGGATGCTACTGTGTCCATGGAAGTCAACGTTACCTGCTCCCGCCGCCACCACCTTTGGATTACATGGCGACATGTTCCATCGGTACAAGCCCGCCCCATGGAGTCGCCGTAAAACATGCACTCCAGTTGCATGCAGGTAACTAATACTGAGCATTGACGTGCATAATAATTTCAGCTCTTTCTCAAACAA
>LOND01000324.1:29389-43510 GCA_014220965.1 Paragonimus kellicotti
ACTGATCGACAGCGTTCACTATACGTAAGTGAGGTTGAATATCCTAACAGGCTTTTGGTGAATGATCGTTGGAGATTTCCTGAAACAAGCCTATCAGATTTGCGTAGGTGACAGTAAATGAAGGTGCAATACTCGAGTTGAGGTCGAGCACACATTTTGTAAAGAGCCAGCTTCGCATCCGGTAGGCCGAATGTCCTTTTGATACAGCCTATTGTCCTTTTAGTTTTGCTACCTGAAAGCGTACTTGTTCGGAGAAATTGAAGGAGTTTGAATACCATATTCCTAGATCTCGAACGGTTGTGGCGGTGTCAATATGATGACCATCTAGTGAGACAGACCCATTGGGTATTTGACAACCATAAGTGACAACGTTCGATTTGTTCGCCGAGAACGTCATGAGCCATGTTTTGCACCACGACTCCAATGATGCTAGGTCCTGTCGTATATTTTGTAGACAGAAGTCGAGGTTGGCAGGCTGTCGAAATGTGTATACGATTTTGATATCGTCAGCAAACAGAAAGGTTTGCCATGTTTAATAACATCGCATACATCATTTATATACATGAGGAAAAGCAATGGTCCCAGAACACTCCCTTGAATCACCCCACTAGTCACTGGTTTTGGTGTTGAGCAGTGCTCTCCTATCCTGACTGTTTGGGTCGGCCTTCAAGATATGATGAAATCCAGCTGTACAAGGGGTCTTGTATGCCAAGAGATGCCTATTTTCATCAACAGCCGCTTATGGGGCACACGATCAAAAGCCTTTTGCATGTCTAGGAGTATGACGATCACTGCATTTCCTGCGTCGGCGGCCATCGATATATGGTTTATGAATTCCAACTGACATGTCATGCAAGATCGCTTACTAAGGAAACCGTGCTGCGAAAGGTTTAGAAGGTTTTCTGACCTTAGGAACTCGACAATGGGCACTTTTATTATCCTTTCAAACATTCTTGAACAGATTGATGTGTGGTTGATGGGACGATAGTTACTAACGTCCTGCCTTGAACCACTTTTGTAGCGGGGTATAATGATTGACTTTTTCCACTGGGGAGGGAATATGCTTGATAGAAGTGATAGTGTGAACAAATTTAATAAAAGGATCGGTATATCCTCACCCCCTTGCTTGATAGCGACTGGTGGGATACCATCAGGTCCAGGATGGATTGTGGGTTTAATAGTAGCTAATTGTGAGCGGATACTTCTAACGTCGATCGATACATTGCACAGAACTTTGTTGTTTTCAACGGAGTATTAACGGGTAATACTGTGTTTTCCACGCTAAACGCAGCAGCAAAATGTGAGTTGAAGATTTCACATATTTCAGTAGGGTCGTCGACAACCGTTTTATCTTGGAGAGTTATAACTTTTATAGAAGGGTTCCTCAAGGAATTTCTCCGTCTCATCAGTTGCATTAGTTTCATGCTTCTCTGCCCACTACCAAGCGCTAGCTTTTCCTCGTTCATATAACGCAGTTGAGTTTTATGTTCTATGTATTGAAACATGCTGCTCATTTGCATTACTAGGGAGAAATCTAGTGTTCTTCTGTGCATCGACTTAAGTATTTTAAGTCTGTCAGTCTCTTTTGCAGTAAGGATTTTACCTTGTACATACGAATCAACGCGTTTTGACTTTATGGGAGCCATAACGTCGATACAAAATGTGAGATGTTTGATAAATTCCCCCGTTGCTACTTTTGGGTCAGATGTAAGAAAGAACGTGTTCCAATTCAAGGATCTTAGTAGAGAGAAGAAGATACTCCAATCAATGTATTTCATCGGGCGATAGCATACAACCTGACTCTAATGACACGAAATGCCTTTTGTATATTTTCTGAACGAGAACTGAGATTGCCAGGAGGAATAATGTAGACACGTTGGATGTCATTATATAATATATATTTCTCAACGCATTCGTGAGAGACACGCTCGGATGTGCGCGATCATGACAGATAATTACAGGCGTTACAAAACAACAAATCAACAACATTGTAAGACAAACATGAAGTCTGCTGACAAAAGCATGCATAATCAGACAGAGGTAGGTTGCGGTTTACGAAAGTTTGATACACACATCAGTAAGAGAAATAGTTCGCTCATTCCTCAGATTCTGTTCCAAAGATTAAATGTTATACTAATGTTAACGAATGAGAATAGTTTGTCATGCTTGATAACCTCACAAATATTGTTTATATATGAGAAGGAGCAGCGGTCCCAGTGCGATTCCTTGAAACACTCTAATGGTGACTGGTTTGGGTGTTGAGCTGTTATCTCCGATTTTCACTGTTTGTGTGCGGTCTACAAGGTATGAAGCAAACCAGCTAAGCAATGGATCACGTATACCAAAAGATGCTATTTTGATCAGAAGACGCCTATGAGGCACACGATCAAAAGCCTTTTGCATCTCCAGCAGTATACTATCGATCGCACCTTCTGAATCGACGGATTTTGTAACACGGTTAAGAAAGCGATAATGATACGTTTGGGGGTGAAATTAAAACATCGGCCAACTGTGAGTTCGTGTTAGAAAATGCTTGCTGGGAATAGTTAAAAGGTAATGCGAAGGTGGTTCAATTGGAAGGCATTAGCATTGAGAATCCTTATGAACGTACACAAAAAATGTAGCAGCAAGCCGCGGCTGTGAATGCCCTGCGGACCTACAAACCCTCGCATACAGGAGCAATCTCGAGGCGTGAGAAGACCAGTGAATTAACCAATGGAAGAATGCACAACGCAATGGACAGGACAAAGCGTAACCGTTTTGTGAAGAAGGTCAAAACAGGGACCGTGCTATGGGAGATCATTTACTTGGTATGTTGTGGTCAGGTAATACTTCTGAGCACGTAGACACCGAGAAGTGTCCTGAAGCTAGAAAGGTGGCGAACGCACTGATAAGGTACCAGACCGGTATTTGTGTAGCTCGCAAATTTGCATCACGGAGACCGGTTTCCGACGGCAGCAAAATCACACTGTTACAAAGGGAAAATTCACGGATGATTGCGGACTGGAAAGAAACTCAACGAGTGGCCTTCAGGCTAGTGGCACGGATTTCCCAGACGTCCGGATTTCGATATTTGTGTGTTCATAAGTAACCGTCAAATTTGATCGAAGCACACGGAGCACTGAACATAGGTAGAGCGCCCACCAGTTTGGCGGGGTTGCGTCTCTGTAGTGTTTCGATCAAATGTGACATCATGGATAATACAATCAGCACTGCTTTGCGCAAAAACTTCTGGGGACTTCGCCAATTAGAGTAAGCCTGAACAGGAGGAAGTAGGTGTTAAGGAAAATGGAAAGGCCACTCGACTATATGTCCTAGTGCGGAACCCCGTCCTATCGTGAACAAGGTGTGAATCCCCAACAGGAAATAGGGGACAACTTACTCGCGGTCTGTGTAAACTCCTGTAATAGGGGGGATAAATTGGGAGAGTTTCGAGCAGAAATTGAAGATTATGACCTGATAACAGTAACTGAGTCGTGACACTGGCCTGAGGTGGATGTATCGAGCATCTGCCCGTCAGTTCACTGTGTATATCGTCCGATTTCCGAACTTGAAATATCTGAAACATCGTCATCAACATAACCTTGTATAAGAAAAATTAGTGTAACATCTCATCTTTTGAACTGAATCTGTGGAACAAGCGAACTATTTCTTTTCCTGGTGCGTGCATCAAACTTTCGTAAACCGCAACCCATTTCTCTCTGATTATGCTTTCTTTTGTCAGCAGATTTCATGTTTGTCTTATAATGTAACCATTTGTTGATTTGTAACGCCTGTAATTATCTGTCATGATCGCGCACATCCGAGCGTGTCTCTCACGAATGCGTTGAGAAATATATTATTATTATTATTATTATTATTATTATTATTATTATTATTATTATTATTATAATTAGATAGATGAGGTGAAGGCCAGGAGGATGTATCTTATTGTTAGTCGCAGACCAATTAGAACAAAAGTTCGGATTGAAAATTAATCACTACTGATATTCATGCAGTAGTCTACCCTGTGACAGCATTATGGGGGGAATATGCTAGCGGCTAACATGTGCCACAGTCCACTGACAACAGTGGGTGAGGATGCCAAGTTGGTAGAAATTCTTTTTGAACTCACAGAGCAGAACGTTAAAGCCCTCCTTTCTGGTTATTTCAGTGTCCATGAGATCGACTGGCGGCACCTACGCACCTATGAATCTACTTGGAGATAGTTTATTGACGCTTATCCAAGCGGGGACCTTAATTGAGCATAAAACCGAGTACCTCAGTCGGAGGACTGCGCAGATACCGAGCGTGTGTGAATGATGTGATTAATTTAGGCGCGGGTGCTCTTCTGGGTAAAAGTGGTCACACGTCCTTGCGACTTTTGTCTGCAGGTGGTGGATTTAGACCTCCGGATGTGTGGCGTAAATTGTGTTGTTGAATGATGCTGCGGTTTAGAAAATAGGGCGGCCCTCGTGCATTGGAAGTCCGAATCAAGGGTGTTTGATACCGAATGCTCCTAAAATTTGATGGAGAGCAAACTCCTGATTCTCGCTGATGCATGTGCACCGAAGCGTCGATTAAAACAACGTGGGACACTTTCCTAGTGGAGGAGACGAGTAAGTAAGGCCCAAATGAAAAAAGAGCCTCTTGATAAGGGTCTCAACTTGCTGATGGGCATCATCGCCAATTGAAATGAAGGAGGGCCCAGAGACCAGCCAATCGCGTTCACAAGGAGTGTAAACTGGACTACGAACAAAAGTTAGCATAGCTGGCATAGATGAACCCTGTGGTACTATAGTAACGTTCAGTCCGGAACGTCCGTTAGAGCTTTGGATAGCTGTGTTGAAAATGTGCCTGATATGAGTGCAATCAGTGATCAAGATAAAACGGAAACCCTTCTGTGTTCCTTTAAATGGTGTGAAAATTGCAACTGCCCGCTGACCTGCCTCTTATAGTATACGTGATTATTACCGTCAAGGAGACAGGGAGTGAATCAGCTCAATCGGATGTCCAAAAGGCGGAGGGTCCAGATAATACATATCTGGCGTCACCGATGTCATTAGCCGATATCCGAGCCAGTACCCTAGCGCCCTTGTTTAACGCGTCTTCGTAAGGTGCTGAATAACCGCAGGATTTGAAAATATCTGCACTTACTCAGATGTATACATACAGGAGACAGCAGGGAGGAACCCAGGAATGGCGATCAGTTAGTCTCACGCCCCTCTTATGGAAAATAATGGAAAAGATACTTAGGGACAATGTTACCGACTACACAAACAGGAACGTGGTCTTGACATTCCAACAACATGGTTTTGTGAAGAGACGATCTCGTCTAAAAAATATGCTGTTGTATTTCGAAGAACTCACCGAAAGTTCTGATATGGAATAAGGTAGGAATCTACTGTTTTAGATCTTCAAGGGTTTTTGAATCGGTTAAAACAGGCTTCTCTCATAGAAGCTTGAGACTTCCTACCTGTCACCGGGAATCCTCAAACCGACAAGAGTTCACCTCCGAAATATAAAGTTTCGCGAATGAATGGGAAGTGCCTACTCAAGAACAGTAATTGGAAGGAGTGGTGTTTCGCCCTTGTCTGATATAGGGAGTTTAATGTGCTCGGTTTATGTGAACAAATTGGCACTCTGCCTCTCTTGCACTTGTGTTTTTAGAAGACTTTTAACAGGTTGACAGTCTAAACGAAGCGAAAATGCTGAAGGATTTGGGTAGGATCCACCAGTGCAGAGCAGTGCAGAATCTACTGCTGGGCGTGAATAAATGCAAACATTTCATAGCGTCGGAGGTGGCGAAAGAACCCCTGCTTATAGGGGAGCCGAATACACCTTGGGGATCCAGGGTTCAACAGAGAAAATAATGATGGTGATGATATATTTCTCAACGCACCTGTGATAAACATGCTGAAGTGAGCGATATCAGTCCACACATCGGCAAGAGGCACGCCCGGATATACGCGATAATAGCGAAAAGAGGAAATAAAAAGTTCCATGACATTGTTCCAGCACTTTCTGTCGTGGAGTCAAATCTTTGCGACATCCGCTCGAACATGAGTGGGAAACTGGTACATCCCCCAGACCGGACCTCTCCGTATGATAACTTGCAACCCACTGCTCCATCTGTCATGCAGTTTTTCAGCAGTTTAAGTGTTGTGCCTTACAGAAAAATTCCATTAATTTATTACTCATAAACGTTAGATCACTTGGTAAGTAAGATGCACATCTTCAGATCTTTTGTTTCCGGTCTAATCCCCATATCATTCTCGTCACTGAGACGTGGTGCTCCTCTAAAATTCCCGACACGTCTTTCTCTTGAACCTGAAAACACATCTTTTGTCAACACATATGGGTATCAATGTGCATACGCCCGTTTTCATTAACCCAATCATCCCGGTACGCTCCGACTTCATACTCAATGTAAACCAACTGTGGTTATTGATCACTAGGCAAAACCTGTACATGCTGAAAATGCTTTGGAAAAACGAAAGGAAAAACTTAACCTGTTTGTCTCGCATGACTGCATGGATATCTCTCGCCTTCATTTCTGTTTCTTCTCCCCCTTTCTGACCACCTGCAATCTTTCTTTGTTGTTAACCCCATTTTTCAATCTAATATACGCCGTGTTTAGGAAATTGTCCTTAAATTTCGGCAATAATCCCATACCAGAATAAGTGTTTTTGGATGTACTTTTAGCGTTATGTGATAACGGCCGTTTGCCGGTGACATATATTTTAATAACTAACAGTTATTACTTTCACGTGAAAGTTCTTCCGAAAAAATTACACTTTATGTTTCAAGTGATCATTTTGCATTCTCCCACTGATCGCGTAATCCTGCGTTCTATTCTTTTTTTCCAGAAATATATATCACGTCATTAAAACTCCACAACGTCCGAACATTCAGACTCTCGTTTTGGTTGGAGAATTATCAAGATTTGCAAAAAATCCCTTGATTTTGGACAACTAACGAAGTCTCGCCTAGATGTCCGCTTATTTTCCCCGCTGGAGGCCGCGCTTTCCTATCTCACCTTGTCCCGACAAAATTTTCTGCACATTTTCCCAAAGCTACTGACATCGAATAATGGGGGAATCCCCCGGCTTACTTCTTCATCCTCAAACCACCTCTTTCTTGGATGACCTCGGTTATTAGGTCAGGGTTCACCTCGTAAAGTGTAAATTGATGTAACTACTCAGTTCACCAAACCTTGGAGGTTACGAGAACTATCTTTTAGAAGCATGAGTCTCACGTCCTTCTACATAAACTGGAGTTTTTTCTTTTATTATGTCTTTTGTTGCTTCACTCGAACAATTGATGTGGTACACTGCTGTTATTTATGCCTGTGACATGCACTTATGTGTATCGCCTCACAGTATGTACATTGATCGTGCTCACTCTGAGCGTGTTTCTCACAGATGCGTTGAGAAATATACTGTCATCGCTATTAGTATTATCATGCATCGCATCAATTTCCCCACTGCATACCTTGTGAGCAACTGTCTATCGTATATGAGAATTTAACAGCTCCTGCATTTGTATCAGTAACCTTTCTGGTCTTCATGCTTCTACGCAAAAGTTTACTTCCCATTGGCCGTATACCTGAGGAGTCGCTAATTCCAAGTGATACTGAAGTTTGTGTAAACAAAACAACCTTCTAAAATAAAGCCATCGGAAAGTAATACGGATCACCTAGTTCAGGTTAACTATCTGAGACTCGCCGGAGCTGCTAGGCAAACACCTAACAAGATACGGCTCACTCTAGCAGCCATCGCCACCGAATACCGCAAAAACCTCAGAGGTCCATGGTCCAATGCCCTCCGATTCGTTGTGAATGATTTCCACGTGATATATTGACGGCGATCTAATTTTCAACCGTTCTTCCTTGGATGCTTCGTGAAACTCGAAAAATGCATCCACGCAGCAATCGCAAACCGCCAGTCACGCTCGTCAAAGCAATATAAGACACACTACATGGCCGCTACCCTTCTTCTATCCATATAGTCTCAAGGTGATCTCGAAACGACGATACGAGAATGTTCGGGGGTTTTCGTATCACATCAACGACGACGCGTAGAACCGGTGGCGTAATGAACTTAGTCAGGGTGTATTCGGGTCGTCTGCATCAAACCTGTTTCCTTGGGCTCAATTTATTTTAATGTGGTCCCAACTACCACTGAAACTACAGGTCTGCCCAATACATCTACCGTACAATGTCGGGCTGCTTGAACGTGTTAGGCAACGGGCCACCAAGCAAATTATGTGACCGGGGGGACTGTCATATTTCATCAGACTAAAGTGGCTGAACAGCCTCAGCCTTGAGCACCGTCTTCTTCAGAGAGATATGTGGTGGCCCACAAGATTCCATTTACCCCCAGCTCATTCCTGCAGTCGTCTGTTGCAACCCAGTGGTGGGGGGAAACCGTGGTGATTGTAATCCGTAACTCAACACTGTGTTACTTCCGTTAAACTGCACCGATAATTACGTTGCACGTAGTGCGGACTACATTAGGATTTCGTTGGCTCACTTGTTGTCATTGTTACTGCGTAAATACTAACCGCGGTTTTCAGCCACGCACAATTCTGACCATTATGGTGTATTTCTGCATATCGCATTCGGCGTCGTGGTCAATGCTGAATTTTTGAAGTTTGGAAATTCTGAATATCCACTCAAGTTTACGGGACACTGCAAATGACCTGGAATGCCTTGAACTTAGGTCTGTTTCACGGAAAGCTATGGAGCGGGGAGGGAAACAGCACATTTTCTCAGGGTTCTCGGCAAGGATGCATACGTCTCGAATAAAATTCTGGCTTCCTCTGCTTCTCTTAGTTCTCTACCATAGGCTTCTTTGAAGCATCGGTTAATTATGCGTGTTCAGCCCGTCAATTTCAAGGCTGCGGATAGGGCAATCGTTCACACACTAATAAGTGATATCAGGATGTTTGTGCACTTACGCTCCAACTTGAAACCCAAGCTGCAAAGTGTAATCTCGGTGATCAACTCCAATTTCAGCTAAGAAACTGATTGATCGCAGGAATCAGCATCTGTGGCCTCCAGCAAAAGTTACTACTATTAATTGGAGCATTTTTCAAATCCGCCAGAGCTCCACATGAACAATGCCAAGATGAACGAGGAACAAGGAACAGTCGCGATTAATAACGCCAACAATGCTGGGAAGAAGGCATAATAACAACAGCGACAGCTCAAAAAATAACTTATCGATGAAGTGCAATCAAACCACATCATTCTACTCAGAATTGTGTCCATCGTTTGGATAACTGTCATGTGGTCAAAAATGTTCTCGATTTGAGCGTCCGTTCCGCAATTCCAAAGGCCATAAATTTGGCAAGCTGAGCCGGACTCAACTCGTCTGCGTTGGTTCGGAGACGTGTTTGGTCCAAACCTTCGCAGAAGAGCAAGGTCTCCCATTTGGCTTCCACTCTACTGCTCTGTATCTTCCACAGGATCCGTTGAATATACGCGCCTTGTAAAATCATCTTTCGCTGTTAATGATGGCTCGGAACATTCTTTCATTTTTGTCACAGACCTTGTTGGACCTTTTATTTCAGCTGATTGACTGGGCTGACCGAAGCATCCAGTGGTCTTGAAGCCTGTTGATATGTCTGTTGAAGGTTTTATCGAGCATGCTATACATACTCTCGGCAACTGTAAACTTCCAATAACAGATCCGCAAACCGTCACCTACACCGGTCTGTTTTTGGTGAGCAATTCCGGGCGCCTAATATGGATTTCAAGCAAATGAAGCTCGTGAATCTTTATTCTGCACTGTCTGTTGAATTTCCCGAAGATGAAAATTCAATTTTTTGACTTTGTTCCAGACCTAAATTCAGTTACAGAGAAAGTACCTTCAGTCGAACCGACGGTAGACGAAAACCTCAGATAAAATGGAGGTGAAACACTGTCATCACTGCAACAACCCAGACCTCATTCAGTCTGCGGCAGATGTAATGATTGTGGTACGGAAGTGAACATCGTGTTACTTTTGTCTAAATGCATGAATAATTACGCTGTATATAAAACGGATTACGTTGCGATTTCGTTGGTTCGCCTAGTGCGTTGTTGTTGCTTCACGGAAACTAGACTTTGGTTTGAGCTACGTACATTTCCGATTATTACTGCCGATCTCCAATTGCTGCGGTAGCTTCCCCCTCCTCAGCAGACAACGCAGCAAATTGTGTTATGGGAACGACTCATTTTCCGTTTGGGCTCTTTGTTATTTGAATAGCCTACCTGATGAGTTACAATCCTCAACCGGTCCGCTCTTTCACAATCTACGTTACCCTGTCATGCGGAAAAATTGAGTAGATAAATGGTATTGCTCATCCGACTTAACTGCACATATATCCACCTCTATGAGAGCACACTAAAAGTTTTGCTCCGTTTGACCTTTTTACCTGCACTTCCTCTACTTCTGCGAAAACCGAATAGAAAGTATACTGTGCACTCTATGTGCTGTCTGTAGCAATGTTGCTAGTAGGTTGGGGACCTGATTGCCGTGGATCATTTTAATTTTTATCTCTCTCAGCCCACTTTGGTTGTTGCCTCCTTATCATCATGCTTGTCATCTTTTTTTAAATCCACAAACGCACTCGCTTACTACTAGGCAACTCACCTGCACGCATTCTCACTTTATAGCAACATTTGAAATCGTATGTATTTCCGAATCACTCAATGTACTACTGACTCCCGATACTGAAACCCCGGCGGTGCATCAGGCAAGATGTGTCTGTATTCACGTCCTCCGCAAAACTGTGAAGCAAGCCATTCAAAAGTCGAGAACTTTTAGGACCTGCAACCGACCTATCAGACCAACTGAATCTACCAAACCCATGGCAGTGTTCATTTCTTCCACATTGCCTCTTTGAATTGCACGTACATAAGTGCGCTTAATACGGTACACTTATTGTCAGAATTACGCGAACTTCGCTATTCCGCAGAGCCCGGGTTGTTGCCATAACGCATCTGTGGCTCAGAAATCCCTACCTAAATCGGGAACTCGCCTAAGAGTATATGACCATACTTTGCCCAGCTAGAACTGAAGGTAGAGAAGTGGGATCGGTTCCATATCTCCACATTTCTCTCAAGCCCTTCCTTTACAACAATCCAGTATTTGCAGCGATTCGGGAAACCGTCTGGCGATCGAATAGCCTAAATGACTCCGTTAATTGGCGAGCACGGGTGCCCTACTGTCCTCCACCTACCGACAGTTCGAAGGATGAGCTCTTATGAGCGTTGGAAATGCATCCACCCTAGGATATCCTCCATTCCCATAATGACTGACTCCAACCACCAGAAATTAACTTTCCTGCTTTCCCATGCGCACGTGCTGAAAATTCCATGTTGGCACGGTTTTTCAAAACAACGCGGATATTGAGCCTCACGGAGCACATCCTTTGTTTCACTCGGTGACTTATTGGCCACAGTCGTCGCGGCTGGTGCATTTTTCCAACAGCGAACAGTTTATGGTCGATAACCTTGCAATCACCGCACTACTCGGATTAATAAGTCACTCAGTCGTCCTATTTGACTCCACTTGCAGCACAAACCTGGTCAGTCTAACCGTTATTAATCGAAGAGGCTTCCGGGAAATGGTTGTGAAGACACTACGTGACTACTTGACAACTAGGTCCCGAGTGAACTTCGCCCCCGTTCGCTGTAGATAATCTCTGTGAGAAGCCCACTACCGTTCTTTTCGCAGCCGTTAGCGAATAGACACGATTGTCAGGCACCAAACGGAGCAAGCCTTCAAGTCAACCACGCTCACGCATGCGAGAGTGTGCACATATGCATGTGAATGCGCGCACCGAAACGTATTCTGAAGAAGCGGTATGCTTGGACGTGCTATCGATTATCGGGATCTGAAGTTGATCAAAAAATATACGCTGCTTTAAGGAATCGGTGTACGTCGCTAATTCGACATGACCGTCTTCATTATCAACAACGTCTTACAGAACGCTTTATCGCTGACCCAAATAGCCTCTTCCGATTTGTAGCATCAACTCGCAAGGCGAAAGCTGGAGTTCCACAACTCTTAGGCCCATCAGGCCTTACTAGCTCTGATACGGAGGCCGCTGATGTCCTCGCTGAGTTTTACAGCATGTTTTTGCGCAGTCGCCATCAGTTCCTCAGGTTCATCTTGACAATGAAATCGATGGCACTTACACTGTGGATACATCCTCCACGGCGGTGTTGGCTAAACTCAGGTGCCTTAGGGACAGCTCTCCTGGCCTCGACGGTATACCTCCCAAGGCCTTGCGTGAAGCGGCCGAACAGCTTGCTGATCCACTTAGCTTACTGTTTACGCAATCCGTTTCCCAGGGAACAGTACCTAGCAGCTGGAAACTCGCGAGCATCACACCCGTTTTCAAGGGTGGTAGGCGTAATTGTCCCGGTGATTACAGACCAATTGCTTTGTTATCAAGCGTCTCAAAAATTTCAGAAGCAAGTACATACAACTCGCTTTATAAGTACCTCACCTCTCGTGAGTTTTTCTCCAATGCGCAACACGGATTTCGCAAGGGTCGTTCGTGTACTACAAATCTGCTGATAGCCACCGACCAGTGGACCAAAGCAGTTGATCAAGGTAATAAACTTGACGCGCTATACCTGGACATTGCCAAGACGTTCGACTACGTGGACTCTAGTATATTAATCGGCAAGCTCTCCCATTATGGGGGTACAAAACAATCTTCCTCAGTGGCTTCAGTCATGACCGTCTGTATAGGGGACGTGTTGGCAGTGTATTCTCTACCTGCAGGCCTAGCCTCAGTGGAGTGCCCCAAGGTTCAATTCTTGGTCCGCTACTATTTTTGATATTTATCAACGATCTTCCACTCTCAATCACTTCCCCGTTATTACTGTTTGCTGACGACGTCAAAATTTGGCGTGCCGTCAACCCTACCAACGACTTTCTTGTCTTACGGAAGGACCTTGACACTATTTGACTGGTCTCGAGTGAACCGACTCGACTTTAATGCTGGTAAGTGTAAAGTCATGCACATCCACAGCTCTCTAAAAACCACGTATTACCTCGACGGGTACCCGCTTCAGACAGTTCTTATCGAGAAGGACCTAGAACCACCATTTCGCGCACTCTCACTAGCTCACTCAGAGGGCATTCCTTGAAACTAAAGAGTCAGTACAGCAGACTTGAGCTGAGGCACAGTTTCTTCTCGGTTCGGGTCTGCAAAGCCTGGAACTCTCTACCAGAACATATCGTGAGTGCCACGACAGTGGCCGCGTTCAAGATTCGTCTGGATCGCTACTCTAACACTTAGTCCATGCCCACAGCATACTCTCCTGCGCACAGCAACGTGAGTGTGTTCGCCTGTTGAATTGCTCTCATCTAATTATGCATTCGCCTAGCTTTAAAGTTTTGAGTTTATTAACAGTAGGCCGGCATTCATTCATTTATCTATTCTCCACTTTAGCCTTTTGATACAATCAAGAAAAGTTGCGACGTGTAACTATCCCTCTGGCACAGAGATTCTTCGCCTGGAGAAACGGAACCATCACAAGCCGCGGCTTTCTACTTCCGTCCATCACCCATTGAACCCATTGAACCCATTGAACGGAGCTGTGATTTGGCCGTCATCTCCAAAAGGACAAGCTGACCCTGGAGACTGCAACGTCGTACTACTAAGGCAGTCCTGGGCTCGAAAGCTAGGCCGTATAAGGGCAGGCTGAAATCCCTGAGCATGTATTCCTTAGAACATCGTCGGCTTATAGATGACTTGGTGTTAATCTTTTTGATTGTGAAATCCTGTGACCACCTGTGCCGGTTGATGCTCAACGGGGGAAATTAGCAAGGCACTTAGGGGTCATCCCCTTAAACTATAGGTCCAACACAGCATATTAAAATGCAGACATAGCTTTTTCTTATTGTGCGTTTGAGAGGCCTGAAATGCTTTGCTTCACGTGTCGTTTCAGCTAATCCCGTAGCAGTTTTCAGCGCTCGTCTGGACCAGCATTTATTGCATTAGTTCAGACATTGCACCTTTCCCCCCATCTCAGCCCATTGCTGGGGACATTCAGATTTTAAGCGTCGAGATACAGAATTCCCAGAAGATCCAGCTTTTTACTTCCGTCTCCCATACAATAAAGCCATTGAATCA
>LOND01000324.1:44485-79990 GCA_014220965.1 Paragonimus kellicotti
CGAAGTTCAATTCTTGGCCTTCTACTATTTTTAATATTTATCAATGACCTTCCTCTTCCAATAGCCTCCCTGCTATTACTATTTTCTGACAACGTCAAAATTTGGTGTGCCGTCAACCCTACCAACGACTTTCTTGTCTTACGGAAGGACCTTGACACTATTTGACTGGTCTCGAGCGAACCGTCTTTAGTCTTTAATGCTGGTAAGTGTGAAGTCATGCACATTGGCAGCTATCTGAACACCACGCATTACCTCCACAAGTACCCGGTTCAAACTGTTCTTATGGAGAAGCGCCTAAGAACCACCATTTCGCGCACTCTCAAGCTCTGCGAACGCCGGAACAAATATAAAACGGCTAGCAACACCCCGATGATGGTGAAACGGATTTCCAGCCACTTCAACCCTAGTTGTCTTCAGCTCCTTTATAACAGCTTTGTTCGATCGCCTCTAGTGAACTCCGTGCGCTTTGCCTCGCGAATGACTTCTTTATTGTCGGAGTTACTGAATCATGGCTCTCACCAAATCATCTAAGACTGCAACGTCGTACTACTAAGGCAGTCCTGGGCTCGAAAGCTAGGCCGTATAAGGGCAGGCTGAAATCCCTGAGCATGTATTCCTTAGAACATCGTCGGCTTATAGGTGACTTGGTATTAACCTTTTTGATATGAAATCCTGTGACCACCTGTGCCGGTTGATGCTCAACGGGGGAAATTAGCAAGGCACTTGGGGCCATCCCCTTAAACTATAGGTCCAACACAGCAGATTAGAATGCAGACATAGCTTTTTCTCATTGCGCGTTTGAGAGGCCTTGAAATGCTTTGCTTCACGTGTCGTTTCAGCTAATCCCGTAGCAGTTTTCAGCGCTCGTCTGGACCAGCATTTATTGCATTAGTTCAGACATTGCACCTTTTCCCCCCATTTCAGCCCATTGCTGAGGACCTTGAGATTCTACGCATCGAGATACAGAATTCCCAGAAGATCCAGCTTTTTACTTCCGTCTCCCATACAATAAAGCCATTGAATCAATGGAACCAATGAAATACGAGACGTCTTCAACCAATCAGACTTCTCAGGCCAGTTGCTTCCGCACGCACTCTACGTGATGGCGGCGGTTATTCATGATGCTCAGCGTGAAGCTCAGAAACCGGAACTTGCCTTTCGTATAGATGGATTCGGCTGTGATATCAACGATGCTATATTTTTGCCCGAAAATGAATGTATTGTCACAGGGACTGAGGACCGGTAACGATATGACTTTGGTGAGGTAATTTCGTACAGCACATTACGCGTCTGGATGCGGAGAGACACGGGAAGGTTTTGGCCGTCAGCTCTGGAAGTTTTACCTAGTGAGTGTGTGGTTTGTTTATATAGGCGGCACTGCAGGTCCTGTTTCCTCTCTGTTTTATTGCTCACAAATACGATGTATTTATGCTGGTCTGGATAATGGAACTGTCATGGAATTCTTCTTGTCGGAAGATCTTAATCATCTAGATCACAGAAGAGATTACCTTTCACATACTGCGAGGATCTATGGTATTATTTGTTCTTTGGATATGAAGTGGATTGTTACCACCTCGAAGGATCGCACGGTTGCGTGGTACTCAAGTGAAAATGGAAAGCGATTGGGAGGCCATCAACTTGAAGCTGCAGGAACGTGTTTAGAGTAAGTAAGAAGTTTGTACTCGCTTCCGGACCTTCATAAGCTTACGGTTTGAGTTAGTTTTATAAGTTGACTTTAATGATGCTATACAGAATTTCGCTAAAGCCGTGTGGTTTACAACAGTTTGAGTAGAACGTCCAGGCAGTTTACTCAGGGAGCTTTGGTATAAGTAAGGATGGTTATAAGCACCCTTTCAGTGGGAGTCAACCATTCACTCTTAACTAAGACTGGGCGACTGTTTCTCACATTGCTTTCTTTACAAAAAACCTTGGGAGACTGCCTGAACTCAAATATGTTCAGAGCACTTACAGAAGGTCTCCGCGATTCGAGATAAAAATACTGGCAGATGGCCAAAGTATATCTGAATGATTTGAATACCGCATACTTCAAATAATGATCATGAAAGCTATCACGGTCTATACGCATCCATTTCAGTTCTGTAAGACTAAGTCTGCGATCACAAGTGACCATGTGCGTTCTCTGTGGTTGACTTATCTGGATTCTAGTTTTTCCGACCGACATTTGACTGCTGAGTTTCTCGATCTTACTCCAAATGGGTTCGGAAGTCCTAATGAGAAGACAGGTGAATATGCAAACAGTTTACTCACTGCACAAACAAGCAGACCCCAACGAGCACCAGTCAATGCGCCAGAGGCATAAACGTGGGACAGACCTAAGCACAATCGCATGTCAGCCGCCGAAAAGGTTGAATGTGGACGGAAAGTTCTACCAGCCTTGAGATTTCAAACAAACGTCTGAATAGTCGGGTGTCATTCGTGATAACACCGACTAGGGTATCATTATCTTGAAGAATTTGGCGTAGTAATGGATAAACGTGAGTTTATTATACATTGTTGAGTGGAGCTGCGGTACTTGCGCGTGCCCACGAACCTTCTTAGTTCCTGGTGTAGACGATACCGACACGAAGGTTAACGACCAGCTGTCGACTCGCGCTTTAACAAGGAGTTTGTGGGTAGCTTGCTTGGCGTCGCACAACTGCCATGCGGACAGTCATTCGCCATATACCATGGAGACTTCCTTTACCGCCTAAACATGGTTTGCAACTGTAGGTTTTCGAACCGTTTTACACATCACCGTTGGCATGCTAATGAGATTTCCACATCGTTACAGCTGGACGACAGCTGTTGTTTTGCTGGCCAGCCGTGCAATAGCCACCCAGCCTAGAAACACCTCTTGTTGGTGTGTCTCTGGATGTGACTTCCTCATTACGCAGACACAAAATTCTATGGTTTAGAATCCTTGTTAGTTATCGCGTTACACCTGGCGTACCTGAACACTAGCTAAAGGGGTAACTGCCAACTATGCAACGAAAGCGCTCTGCAGTTTCCGGTGATATTTATAGTTGCGCCGACAGATGTTCCGTACGTCGTGCGTCGATGAAGTGTGCCTACGACAGACTTGTCTGTTGGTTCACATGTCCATGCTGTATGTATAAAGATGGTTAACGGTTGTACAATTACTGTTGAAACGTTTGTCTATTCAAAACTTTACACTGAAATTTGAACGCTCTCCTCTGAGCGAGGATTATTGGCATACTGATAATGATGGTGATGAAAAGGAGGAGGAAGCTCATCAGAATCAGATGACGAAGTCAAAGCGGGGGCCAACTGGATGTTCGATGTCCCTGTTCAGTTGACGCTTGGGTTATGCTGGAGGACGTAAAGGCAAGTTCGCGGTAATCAACCGCACCTGGGGAATGCCCGCCAAACTTGTCACTCACGTGCTTTTGCAGATTGTTTAAGGGCACGAACTGGTCCCGTGTGTGGTTGCTGTAATTGTTTCTTGACAGAGCTCGTAACTCGTAAGTGCTGAGTTCTTGTCGAACGGAGGGCGACGGTTGTTAAGCACTTTTCACGCTTGCTTATAGCGACCTCGTGTACTCTGCAAGTCTGTTGGTGTAGTCCCGCAAATCGACAGCAGCTATACTGAGGATGAGTCGGCCGTTAGGCTAAGAGGACGGCCGTAAACCAATGACGTTTGGATCATGTCATCATTGATACAGTTGTGGGTGGCGATAACATCTAGCAGCGAATATTCCGTCTAATCCTCCCGTTGGCGATCAATAATGATTACTTAGGCTTGCAGTGAAAGCATTCTACGAGGCCGTTCGATTGTGGGTGACACGCTACCATGGTTTGTGCTTGGCGCATACTTAATAGCTCCTTAAGCTGCGTACCATGGTCAGTTATAATCATCGGGGAGCGTACAAGACGTGCAACTTAATGGTGGACGATATCACGAGTGACGTACACTGTTGACGGATCTGTTAGCGTTGGACTTCTGGTCATCGAGAGAGTCAATCGATGCCCGTGAGGAGGCGAATCTGGCCCAGGGAGGTTGTGTGTGCTCCAGCGGTGTACAGGCGGTTGCGCTCAAAGCGGTTGTCCACTGTTGGAAAAGCTTCCAGCAAGCTGCTCGTGTGTTGATTGACTTTCGGGCTTCCGCACGCAAGGCAACAATTGACCGGATGCCGTACGCCACGGTTTATATATATATATATATATATATATATATATATATATATATATATAACACGAGCGCCATTGCTTTCTGTTTATCACCATATTAGACAGCGTTTTTAGTTAAAGATGCCCACCATCCTTCGGACCCCAGCCAGGAAGCTGAGTGTGCCCTACTGAAGCAAGCTTCATAGCTAGTGCCTTCAGACCCCGAACTCAATTCACGTTTTGATCACCGGGCTGCCGCTTCCTGCATAGCCCACCACTCACGACCAAGGCGCGATATGGCAGGCAGTTAGTTAACATTCATGAGATATGGCCGAGCCAACAAAGCCTGGGACGAGACTAGCATGCTTAAGGGTTGGCAAAGCGCATCCGTCCCGAAGACACTGGCGAAATTCGTTCTTGTTGACACGGTGTTCTGACCACACGCCGCTAAAGCTTCGGAAACACCGATGGTCAAAAACGGATACTTCGTGAATGTCACCGCGCGAATGAGCCAGATTTCGGAGTTATACAATAGGGGTTCTTTTACGGTGGCATTGTACATTCGGCCATTCTCAGAAAGGCTGAGATCCTGCCTCGAGAGCAGGCGCGGAGTGTTGCCAATCCTTGCAACAGCACCTTGCATTTAGTAGGTGCAAAGACCATACCAAACTGACGAACTGAAGCCTCTAATCTGTCTAAGATGTTCTGGGCTCCCTGTGAGCCCTCACAGATTAGACGATGTCGTCTGCATACTCTGTGTCTCGAAGTCGAGTGCCTGGGAGCAATCCACATCATCATATTTACAGTCTGTCAGGGCACACTCTAGGATCTCGTCTACTGCAAAGTTGAATGAGAACAGAGAGGTTGGACAACCTTGTCCTACCCGACATGTAATATTAAAAGTCGATGATACTCTGTCATAAACCCTAACCCTGCCCGAAGTCTGACAGTAGATTGCTTTCGGAATGTTCACATCTCGGGCACACCCTCCCTCGATAGAGAGTGTCAGTGTGCAACTCTGTCAAATAAATCAAGAGCCTCTGATATCTAAAAAGACAACGGTTGTTGACCTTCTGGATGAATGACGGAATTCAAGCACCTGGTATAGTGTGAAGATTTGATCAGTCCAGCCACGGGCAAGGCGAAACCAAGTTCGCCCCCCGGATATGTTTCTCGCGCATTTCATTTAGTCTCCGAAGTGCAATGTCTGCGATCAACTTTGACGCAATAAAAATCAGGCTAATCCCTCTGTGATTTGCACACGAAGTGCGTGAGCTCTTTTTGAAAATGGGGACGATGTTAACCAAACCCCAGTCATTTGGAACAACTTCACTGATCCAGTTTCTGGAGCAGAGCCGTCAGCTCTTTAACTAAGGCTGACCTCCATCTACGAAAAACGGCAGTAGGGAGTTCCTGTTGGCCGGGTACCCTGTGACGTTTCTGAAACTTCATCTCGGATAGCCCGTTGTGTCCACCAGGTCTCGCGATCCTCATGTAGTTGCTTTCGGAGTTCCATGCGAGTAGCCTTGCTGGCCGAGTTATACTCACTGCTTAGTGGAATATTTCCGGCGAGCGTCGAGAAGTTCCAGTGATCGCATGGATACCCAGCGACTTGGCAACTGAACGAGCAGTAGTATCACACAAGGCAGTACCGCACGTTATTCACTGCATACTATATGTGTCCAGTATGCCCCAATGTCGCCCGATGGTTGGGAACCTAGATTAGGGGCAAACGCACACTTGTGTGCTTGCTAGTTTGGATACGTCAGGTTGTGATTAACGGCGATTTAGCCTCTCACCAAGGCGCAGAATGAATTCGGCACATAACAATGCGTGATCGGAATCCACGCGAGTGTTTCAAGTTGATCAGTAATCTTAGAAACAGTGACGCCACCGATAGCTGATTGCCATGTTGTCAATCTATGTCCACGATTAACTCGGTGATGGAGATCGCTAGACGGCGCGCTGATGCTCAGAATGTCGAAAATTAATACTTTCCAGAAACGAGCAGTTATCAGCACAGAGTTGCAACAAACGTTCGCCGTTGTCTGTTCGAAGAGTACCGTAAGAGTGCAAGTCACTAGAATCACGCTCGCCAGCGCCCAGCCTGCCTGCCTGAACGTTCATGTTTCCAATAATGTCCGTGCACGACGCGGTCTGTAGAAGGTTGGTGAGATGGTGATAAAATAATCCTTAACTGCGCCCGGACTACAGTCTGTGGGGACATATTCCTCAACAACAAACAGGCAACGTTTGTGATGGGCACCTTTTGATGCCCTAACCGTACCTTCGAATCTGACAGCGCAAAGGCGGCTGTTGACGGGTATCCAGTCAAGCAGCTCCTTCTCTGTGTATGCGTTTAGGACACTGGTTTTGTCATTGACTTGAACCACAGGGTCTCTAGACAAGCGCACATTATACCCGCATGGTGACGTAGATTGAAGATGTAGCACTGAGCTGGAATCTTGAAGTCGTGTTTCAGCAAGACAACGGATATTGACGTGCAAGAGCTGCCTGCTGACCCATTTGCATAAATGTTCGAACATTAAAGTTGGCCAACTTAAATGATTTTCGAAGGAGATAGGGATTTGTGTTAAAAAATAAGTGTGATTCAGATGAGGATTATGAGCATGGCAAGCTCAAGGGCACACTTAAGAGAGCATTGCTGTCTAGTTTTCATTAGTGCTTTCAGCGTTTGAGTGATAGGGAAGGTATGACCATACTGGTGGTCACAGTCAACGGTAGAGCGATCGGAATGCTATTTCTTTGAGGGTACCCCTCCCAACCCCATTTTTTTCTAATCCGAAAGACAGTGATGTTGCGAGTATAAGATAGTTCTGACGTGCACAAACCACGAAAAACCTCATGTGCAGTCAGTAGTACGACATAAAATACTGGGTGCAACTAGTTCTCGTTTAACTGCTGTACTTTGATCTGTTCGACATGGTTGGAAATGACGGGGCCGACGCACTGGTCAGCATCATCTGCGGATGAATTCAGCGCACAAGCCTGACAGTCACGATAAGATAACAACACTGATCAATAGCCTCATTCTGCAAATGCAAGCGATATACTTTTTCGTACTCCATTCATGCATAACGGCCATGTGCCATGTCTGTAGCTCTGGCCACGACTCACCCCAACAGTGACGCAGAATAACCAGAAGGTAACCAAAAAGAATGAAAATGAGTTAAACCAGACCTATTTGAGAAACTACAGATGGCATCGATGCATGCACGTCATTGACTGCGGCACATCGATTTCTCGGGTTGCATTTCTCACTAACGAGCTGTGTTCAAGAAGATCCCAACCTGCAGGCGACATCTACTCCCTTTGTTTAATTCAACGGACATTATCGTCGTTTCATGACCACATCGTTGCGGTTTCACTCAACTGGCGGCGGTCTTGTCAAACAGTGCCCGGCCCAGAAAGCGCCCAACTGGCATAGGAAGTACGTGACCGAAACATGGTAGACTGTAGAATTTAGTTGTATAACCAACTACACCGCATTCTAAGCGTTCCGGAATCTGAGCTGATAAACGGCCCCCGTGTTTATGCTGTCATCCGATTTGATGCGCTCTGACTTGTGGAGACAACAATGGGCACACACAACAAGTCTTCGTCGCAAACAGGCCACGTTTCCGAACCATAGAGCAAAACAGAACGCACACAAGCATTATATACTCTTCCTTTCAGCGACAATCGAACGTCTTTTCGACGCCACAGATGACGCAGGTTGACAAAGGCAACTCGTGCCTTTGCTATCCTCGCTGATATCTCATCAGCAATATTACAGGCTGATGAGATAGCGTTACCAAAGTATGTGAAAGTTTCTACGGTTTCAAGCATATTGCCTGCAGTAAAGAAGGTAGAGGTGAGAATGGTTCACTCTTGAAACAAGTGAAGTTGCGAAACGCATTTCATACAAACCAGCTCGGGCATCCACTGTGTTCAGCATGGTCTGCATGTCTTTGACCGAGTTACCATGTAAGACAACATCACCCGTATACTACATGTCGGTCAACCTAAAGCCAGGAAAAAGCGCAACGCCAAAATCACTTGATTCCTTTAACACACCTTCCAGAATGTCATCTACACTACAGCTGAACAGGAAGGGAGCGATAGGGCATACCTGACGAACGCGCGAGACAGTTGTCCACGACCCCTCACTCTGCTTGCGGGGTGGGTATACACTGATCTCAACAGATTCACGTATTTCCCTGGTACTCCCTTGCGAAGAAAGCAGTTTCCAGAGGACGTTACGAACAACCGAATCAAAAGCAGTCTTTAGATCTAAAAAGACCACGACCGTTGGCTGCCTGAAGGAGCTTCGCTGCTCCAAGTCTTGTCACATAATAAAATTGGAATCAATACATCCTCGAAAGAAGAGAAATCCTATCTGTTCTTCATGCATGTGACTTTTCTGGCCTTAGTGGGCTAACGCAATATAACGTCAGTGAGTTACCTAACGACGATAAACACCAAACTGATGACCCTGTGATTACCGTATATAATTCAGGATCTCTTTGAAAACGGGAATTACTGTTGATAAGCACCAATCGCGAGGTACCTCTTCAGTCTCCCAAATCGTCTGGAAGAGTTTTGTCAGTTCTGATATCAACCTGTTCCCACCGTCTACGAAAAGAGAAGGGAAGATTTGGTACAGCAACCTTATTACGCTTCAGTAACTTAAGCTATGGAAGATTTCAAGTAGTAGAGGAGCGAACTAAGCGGTTTTCCGACTACCAGGGAGCTCATGGTAGACTGGGATGAATCTGAGCATGAGGTCAAATGCTCATAGTGGATACGGATGAGTGATCTAACCGACAACGGGCTAACCTCGTTACACACAAACATTTCAGTAGTTTTAGATAGGATGATATCCATATGAAAACACTGAGGACAACGCACATCTTGTGGTTCATTGGACTGAAAAACAGACTGCTAAAATTGGGTATCTCAAAGCACTAAAAAACACCATCACCATCATCATCATCATAGCAGCCATGAGCCTGACCAAAAGGTACTGTGGCTCGGGCTGCCGCTCACCTCAACAGTGACGTGGAATATCCTAGAAGAAAACGTTACTAAGAAGGTTGAAAATTAATAGAAGTCTAAGCAAAAAAAATAGAAATGGTATGGATGCAGGTACGCCATTGACTGCGACACGCTGCCATCTCGGATAGCGTCTCTAACCAGCGGTTTGAGTGATCACGAGGACCCCATCCAGGCAGGCGACACCTACCCACTTTACTCAGTGGAGCAGTCAGGGTTTCATATTTCGTGACCACGTTGTCGCTTGACCACCATGTGGTTTCACCCAACTGTTGGTGGTCTCAGTATATAATGCCCGGTACGGTAAACGCTCAGCTGGCATGCGGAGTACGTGACCTAACCATCGCAGGCTGTGCAACGTGAGTAGTTGACCGATCGATCGCGCATCCCGAGCGTTCCGGAATACGCGCCGGCGAACTGCCGCATTGCTCACGCGATCAGTCCACTTAATGTGGGCTATTTGGCGGAGACAACGATGGTCAAATACAGCAAGCTTGTTGATATCTTCCTTGCGAACAGGCCACGTTTCCGAACCATAGAGCAAAACAGAACGTACACAAGCATTATATACTCTTTTTTCAGCGACAATCGAACGTCTTTTCGACGCCACAGATGACGCAGGTTGGCAAAGGCAACTCGTGCCTTTGCTATCCTCGTGATATCTCATCAGCAATATTACAAGCTGACGAGATAGTGCTACCCAAGTATGTGAAACTGTCCACAGTCTCAAGCGGATTACCTGCAATAAAGAAAGTAGGAGTGGAAATGCCCCAGTCTTGAAGTAACACTGCACTTTGAAGGTGCGAAGCGCATTCCATACAAACCAGCCCGGTCACTCACCTTGTTCAGCATGGTCTGCATGTCTTCGGCAGAGGGGCTAAGTAAGACAATGTCGTCCGCATACTCCAGATCGGTCAACCGAGCGCCAGGAAGAAGCTCAACACCAAGTTCACTGGACTCCTTAAGCGCACCCTCCAGAATGTCGTCCATGACAAAATTGAACAGGAAAGGGGAAATCGGACACCCTTGACGAACACCACTAGAAGTGATGAACGCCCGAGACAGCTGTCCATAAACTCTCACCCTGCTTGCAGAGTGAGCATACAGTGATCTCAACAGATTCACGTATTTCCCTGGTACTCCCTTGCGAAGAAGACAGTTCCAGAGAACGTTACGAGCAACTGAATCGAAAGCAGCTTTCAGGTCCAAAAAGACCAAGACCGTCGGCTGCCTATAAGAGTGCCGATGTTCCAAGATCCGTCGCAAGGTAAAAATGTGGTCAACGCACCCTCGACCGGATCGGAATCCTGCCTGTTCTTCACGTATCTGACTTTCTCTGGGTTTAGTGAGCCGACGTAAAATGAGGCCAGTGAGTAACTTGGACGCAACAGATACCAAACTGATGCCTCTGTGGTTGTCACATAGACTTCGGGCCCTTTTTGAAAACGGGAATTACTGTTGATAAGCACCAATCGCGAGGTACCTCTTCAGTCTCCCAAATCGTCTGGAGGAGTTTAGTCAGTTCTGATATCAACCTTTCCCCGCCATCCTTGAAAGAGAAGGAGGATGAGGTCTGGTCCAGGAGCCTTATTACGCTTCAATAATTTGAGCTCTAGGACCACTTCTGCTTCCGACGGAGGGCCGTCTGGAACGCAATAACTGACCATTCGGGTCCCGTCGTCCACATGATCTGGTTGAGGCCAGCTGAACTGTTCTTCAAAATGTTCAGCCCACCTATCAAGTCGACGCGATTGATTGGTGATAAGTGAACCATCTTTTTCACATATGGTCTCACTTACACCGACTCGACGACTAGTACAACCACGGATCAGGGAAAAGCCTTCTGCAATTCCCAGATAAAAAGGCTCCTTTCCATCTCTTTCGACTGTTCGACCAAGTAGTGCTCACGGTCTTTGCGCAAGCTTTTAGTCAGCTTGCGTTTAAGTTCTCGACGGTCGTCATCATATTCAGAACCAGGTGGGATCGAGCGACGCTTGTTCATGAGGTTTATCGACGTGATGGAAATCCAG
Source organism: Paragonimus kellicotti (assembly GCA_014220965.1). Taxonomy (NCBI): domain Eukaryota; kingdom Metazoa; phylum Platyhelminthes; class Trematoda; order Plagiorchiida; family Troglotrematidae; genus Paragonimus; species Paragonimus kellicotti. The sequence goes on from LOND01000324.1 coordinate 55,699, forward strand.
TTCTGTCGCAACTGAACAGCTCCTTCGGAACATACCTCTTCACAGCATGATTTCATAGCTGCGGCGATTTGTTCCCAGTGTTCGTTAGGATCTTCACCTGACTCGAACTGGGCAACTTGTTCACCAACGCCTTCTGGTAAGCGTTCTTTACACTCCTCATCGCTCGAATGCCAGTTAATTACCTTGCATTTACGAGCGTGTCCTCTGGGTAAATGACAAAACAAAACGGGCACGCACAACAGCGATATAGTCCCGTCGCAGGTGGTTGCTCTTCAAAAGGCACGACAGTCCTTAACAGAGTGGCGCCACCTGTAACTGACTGCTATATGATCCAACTGTGTCCACGGCTGAGAAGCACACGGAGGTCTCCATGTAACAGTGCTTCTTCCTGTGTTGGAATGCCGTGCTCGAAATATAGAGACCATGGGATACACACAGCTGCAGCAGTTTATCACCATTGTCAGTGTGTTGTGCCCGGACACCAACTATACCTCCAGCCGTTTCTCGTCCGGAGAAAGCCGACCAAGCTGGGCATTCAAATCGCCCGCTAGTATGATGATGTCTGAGTGTTTAGTTTGCTTCAGAAGGTCAACGAGGGCGTCATAGAACGCATCCTTGGTATCATCCGAACAGCTGTCTGTTGGAGCGTACGCCGATATAATGAATAAACAACGTCTTTCTGATTTGCGTCGACAGACTTTTACCGATGTATTGAGTCTGACAGCGCACAAGCGACTGTTCACTGGGATCCAATCGAGCAAACATTGCTCTGCTCTGGAACTCAGTGCGATTCCCACTCCAGCTTGACCGCGAGATTCAGCTTCGGCGTCACCAGAAACCCTGAGAGAAGCGCTTGAATCGACAGTTATCTAGAGGTGAGCTCAAATGGATAACGGTGCTAGAATCGTAGACTCGCGTCTCCGACACGCAGCACACATCAAGCTCCAGACTTGAGAGAGTACTAGCCAGAGCAGCTTGCTGACCGACTTGTCGGACAGTGCGGACATTGAAGGCCAATGTTTACCGGTTGTCTTGGCCTCAGAAAACAATTATCGCACGAAGGCACTGAAGGCGAAATGGGGGGTAAGACAGTGGGAGAAAGGCGTATTGAGTTAGTATTGTCACTGTCGGAGAGCGATAACTTCTGATACTTTTCGGTCGTCTATGCTACGGAGGGGGTTAACATGAGGTACCTCACCTCGAGTCTCTGACTCAAAAGTCTGGTCTGCGAGACAACATGATACAGGGTTATCTTGGAGGACACTATCCGGAGCAAATGACTCAAGAGTCTGAATCACTTGGCGGTGAGGGGTTTGCCCAGCCCGAGGGCACAGTGAATAAGACATTGACGTCTGATTCTAAGCGCTGCTGCGCGCAGTGGATGTACTCGAAGCTACATCGGGCTTTTGGGTGATATCAGATGTTTTTCGACCGTATTGGATAATACGCCGGCGGTCACGGTCAACCGTTGGGCGATCGGAGTGCTCTTTGTTTGAGGGTACCTTTTCTAACCCCCTTCTTCCTGATACGGAAGACAGCAGTGCCGCAACTATAAAAATAGTTCTGCTGTATGCCCATAGGATCGTGCCTCACTACCTAAGCACTCCTACGCGGTCAGTAGTGCGACATACAATCCTATGAGTGTAACTGCTTTTCGTCTGGCTGCTCCCTTTGGCCTGTCTGACAGGGTTGAACCTGGAAGGACCGGAGTCCTAGTCAGCATAGCCCGCCGGATCAAAACAGCACACAAGCCCGACCACCTCGTCAAGGTAGCAGTATAAGTCGGGCTGACAAACACCACAAACGATTTGGGTAGCATGCACCCATACAAAGGATAGCTACAGTTTTCATTCTCCCAAAAAAATTCAACCGAGACAAGGCAAGCGATTTAACAGTGTTCAACATTTGCATAGTTATATTTCATAAAGATAGAGCTGATGGATTTGTTGGCTGCACAATTTACACCAATCAGAACCTGTGATAACATAAGCGATAAAAGCTACTCTTCGTTAGTGGCGATTGGCTATTCTGAGTTATCCTTACGAGCTGGATATTTGTATGTGATAGTTCAGTCGTGCCTGATGTAAAGCCAGTGATGCGGTGGTCACCATGGTTGTCTTATAAAAACGTGATCGGTGTTCAGATCTCTGCGATCCAAGTGATATGTACTACTGAAGAGAACTAACAGGATCGAAACTCGAGGGGAGTGCTTTTTCGAAAGAGGCCGGCTGAAAAGTCTAAAGGACTGAGAAAGCTGCGATAAATTGTAAACGATGTTCAACTTACATCAGCCAGAATCCACCGTTACTCATCGACAGTACAAAGTTCTGTCGAAAACAAAATCGTCACTTATCAGCCCGTACATGAGACCGATTATTGCTGCCACTTTATGACATGCCCGAACTTGCAGTTATCAAGTTACCCGGCTGTTGCGTCATTGCTTTCCACGACCTTGACTCGCACTTTCTTTGTTTAAGTCCGACACATGATCAAACGAATTGTTTTAATGATCACTCCTTACAAACAGATTCGAAGTTGCTGTTGATTGCTGTTCTGGTTGACTAGCGTTGATGGATTCTAGTTAGGTCCGCAACAACATATGTGTAGGCTTTGATTGGATGCGCGTTATTTAATGAGGCAACTTTTTCCAATGCAATCTCACTACATGATTTCACTTATTTAAGTCAAACTTGACTACCGTTGGTCATACTTATTGTGGCACCTGCGACTGCCCTGGTTCGTCCGTACGTGCGTACTCGCACGTACATCTTGGATGCGACCAAATGCATTCACACACGCTTGCACGATCTAGTCGTGTGGGTCCCACAGAAACACCCTTGGAAACTGGCTAACTCACCTGCTCATCTTCATTCTGGTCAGGCCGCATTTCACGTGCCTTTCGGGTGATCGATCGATCTGGTGATACCGACCGCCGAGTGTTGACGCGACCGGTTTGGCGTCGGCAATTCCAGAATTATTAATGGATATTTGCTGCCGCTTTCGGATGGAAAATAATTCACTCCGTTGAGCAGTGCTGGCATAACTACGTATTACAGGATCAACTAAGAATCGAGTTGACCAGTGTGGGCAAACAATAGGATGGTGATTTCGATTGTGAACTTTAAAACAATCCCCTTTATCCATTCGGTCAAAACAAAGAGAAGTGTCACAAGGTGCACAGAAGACGATGGTGTTATCAATCTCCTTGTCATTGAAGTAGTTGCGACACATGTCTTATCGTTGGTTTGACTAGATAATTTTTTTGGCCGTGATGTCGTTGATTAGCGACACTCGCGGTCTGTGCCCGACCTCCAAAATAGTGGAGAACAGATAAACAGTCGGCATAGTGACTTGCTTAACCCGGTATTCTCTCCTACTATGTTGGGAAAAGGCACTTTTTCCCAAAAATTCGCCATATTTGCCGAGAAAAATGGATTTTCCATTTTTGGAGAATTTGAATGCCCGCCAGTTACGCTCACTCTGATTGGTCCGTTGGGTGGCCTAGGCGCAAGGTCACCCGAAACCTATAAATACAGACGTGTAAATCGGTATTTTGCCTTCGGGCTGAGCAGCAAATAAAGCTCGTTTGAAGGCCGTCTTTTTCTTACTTGTTGGGGATCTAAGTTGCGAGAGTTGGGTTCCGATATTTGCGCTCTGGTTTTCGTGCAGTTTGCGAATATCGTTGCGTTCGTTCGTGATAGAGATACTGCTCGCGGTCTTGTGTTCATTCTTGTCTTTCTCTATCAGGGGTGAGTCGTCACATACTAGTACAGTTATCTTGTGACTTAGTTTCCCCATTCGATTGTTGCAGCAATTGATCAGTATCTGTTATCGACATGATGTGTCAGCGGTCGACCTACACAGCTCAAGGTGCCCATGTAAAGCAGTACAGCTTTCCAGGTGATTTAATCTCTTCTGGCCTACAGGTTGTTTGCACATATCCCTTCACACTGGATCACGGGGATCCACCCTTACTATTCTATTACACGAATCACGTTGGCACACTGTCTGCGCATCACTATACCATGATTGGCCTTGTCAACACGGAAGTGTATTCTCCGTCTGCATTACTTAGTTCTGCTTCATCTTTTTAGTCTTTTTACATGATCCACGATTGATACCCGGTAGCTGTTGAAAGCTTATCAGAGACAAACATACAGCTCAAGACTTGGGACCAGCATGCGTCGTTGGATGCAAGCGGCTGATTGTAAAAAGCACCACACTTATATAGTGGGGTCAGCTGTTCCGTTCATTTTTGCACGCCGACAGATGCTAATACGGTTTCTTCCAAATGACCGTACTTTTGATTATAAGCTATATCGAACACCGTTGTCTACCATTGTGTGACGATGTGACACCAAGCTTACAAAATGTCAGTGTTTGCTACCGCGATTTTCACTCAAACGATTGTGAGGTTGAACCCATCTGTCTAGGTTTGAGCGGACTAACTGTTTTCAGTCCACACGTAACCCGATATGTCGGAGGGCTACAGCGTCTTTTTTTTTTGTAAAATCTGGAAGTTAGCTTCCACTCGTTAATGCATCACTACTACACTGGCATTAACCCACATGTGACTCATTAGCGTGTACGTCGGAATGTTGTAAGTATTTTGAAGTTTCAACGAAGTTATTGGAGCTAAGTTAGACTTATGTACGTTCACCCTAAAGTTAGATGGTTATGCTACTGAATCATTATAAGTATAAATTTGTCTCCACTGAGCATTTTAAATTACTTCATCAATGTTGTTGTTGGCTGTCTTACAGCGCTCTGGACGCAGCAGGGCTGCTTGAACCTTGGTAAACTTTGGGCCTTCGCCATTACTTCTGAAATTATATAATCACCACACAGCAGTTGTGTTAACACATGAATGTACGCAGAATTCATACATTTATACCAAATCTAGTACACTGTTAGACATTGGCGTCACAGACAGTTATTTTTAAGTATAATATACAACAATTTTCCGATTGTTTAGATTTTTCGTCGCCTACTGTTCGAAATTTTTGAATACATTTTTACTTATTTGTTGTACTTTTATATTAGATATGATGCTGGTTCGCACTACTTATTTGTCGGAGATGCCAGTGGTCGCGTTACTTTACTGAGTTTTACTCAATCTGGTGGCCAAGGCGATTGTCGGGTCATCCGTGAACTTTGTGCCCATGGACAGGCAGTCACTTGTCTCTCGTGGGATAGTGGAAATTCGCGACTATTTTCAAGCAGTGCCGATCACTGTGTCATCCTGTGGGATATTGGAGGTGCGAAAGGAGCCGCAATGGAACTTCAAGTAAGTTGTAATAGTGTTCAAGTCCAATATGGCTTAGTGATAATCACGCTGGTTACTTAAATCGACGTCGTAGGTGCTTAGTTGCATTACAACAGTTAAGCTTACCTGGGCAGTCCGAAAATTTGCCTACTTTAAAGAGCTGCAACTGAACCTGAACGGTCCTTAAGTTGCCCGGTTCTTGTTGTCCACGTCGGTGACGTGGATAATGTTTTTGGTTGATTTTGTGAGCAGTCGTAGCTGCAGAATTCGAATGGAAAGTTGAGCTGTTATCCAGAACGTGCTGATTAAACACTGTCCAGCAGGCCAGATTACTTGAAGTATATCTCGAATGTTCGTAAGCCTCCCATATTTTCCCGATGTCATCAGTGAAAAGGACGTTTCACTTATCACCCGTCAATTGTACCCACTTGATTGGTAGGCTGGGCATTTAAAGAAAAACACATTTCAGTTGCCCTCATCTACTTCATCTAGACGGCGAGACACAAATGGTGAGTTATTACGTATCAGCTGGTCCTCCGTTGCCCTAGAGCTTACATTTTTTAGACGTAACAAGGCTCCTGTACCGTATCTTTTCTTGTTTCCAGGGATGATGGGGACAGATTGATATCAGAGCTGACAAAACTCCTCCACATTTTGGGATACTAAAGAAGTACCTTACGATTGATGCTTATCAACAGTAATCCTTATTTCAGTAATGGAGATCCGGAGTCTGTGACAACCACATAGATGTCTATCTAGCGTCTGTTACGTTCAATTTACTCAATGGTCTTAAATTGCGTGAGCTTATCTAGTCATACGTGAAGGTCAGTCAAAAGATATTCATTGAGTCAGATTACTCGGAGCATGCATTGAAATTTCGTAGACCTCCCATTTTCCTGAAGGCCACTTGTAACGTGTGAATACTAAATATTTATACATAGGTTTTATACGTTGACAATCATATTCGTTTTCCGCACTCGCTGTTATAGTTACCTTCTGTTTGGCTTTATTAGGCCTCAAGGGTTCATCTATCGAGCAAATTGTTCCGAAACTGTTGAATTATCTTTTCGATTTTATCGATACATCAAGGTATATCTAGACTTACTTTCCACTTCTTACTAGGTTAGTTTCCCTCTGTTTTGACTTCTTGGCGTGTAAGATCTGCCCCTCATTGTCAAACTCTTACTACACCTTGTAGTTCCAAGGAATTTGTCACCATTTCAGATGCATCCAGCTTCAGATCGAGTGTGTCTCGCACTAGCTCAAGTGAAGCTAAGAATCCGGTCACGCTCGGGCGATTTGTCACCTGATCGGAATAAAAGACGTGTAAGTTTATTCCAGTGTGTGCCAGGGGGCACAGATACCGCGATAAGCAAACCAGGCCTCATCTATCTCACCAACAAGACGTTGTCGACTGTGCCGGTTCTTGTCACAAGACTGATGACGCAACCCTGTCTGAACGCGAGCCTCTTGTTGGTTGCAAAGATTCTGTGTTAGGCGATTGGCTGTTAGTCCAGCCAGTTGACGGGACTTGGCAGTGTGGTTATATTGGCCCTTTAAGTGAAGTGTGCGGCTGGATGAAATGAATATCTAGGCCGATGATATCCGTTGAGAAACTGATGTGTCCGTCATGTTAATCAACTTCGTCGAAATATTTGCCGGGTTTTAAACCTTTGTAGGGATTTAAACGAATGTTATATGCAGCATCAACTTGCTATTACGTTATCATTGAATGATGCACATTACTTGGTAATGTTTCCGCAAGCTTCTGCGCAATCGCATTCTTAGTTGATTCCGTCATTTGTTCTCGGATCCAATTCAGACTGTGCTTCTTCACCGTTGTTGTTACTTAGTACTGTATTCCACATTGATGCTTGTGTTCATTGCATCTGGTGGACTCTGGCATCAAATAATCACTTTAGTTAGCACGGTCTGTAACAGACCGTTGACTTTCTGCTAGCTACGCTTACTTCTAAAGTTCGTTTGAACTGAGTGAAGAACATCTACTGTAAACAGAGGCAGTTGGACTGCTTTCTTCTTTGGAGTTGGATGTCATTTTGTGCTGGTTGTCTCCACTGAATTCCTAACGTTTCATCCACGGAATATGGGTAGGCTTGTCGATAATCTGATATGCTCCCTTTCACTTTAGATTCCACAGCCAGAATTACGTCCACCGATTAAGCTATGTGGTCAGGCTTTCTTTAGGAATATTTCCATCAATTAAATGCCTTGAACCCAGTCTTTTCGAAGGAACCAACTGATCCTCCCACAATTCGACATCCGGGAACAAAATTCACAGTCCAAACCATTTAACCGGAATTCCAACTGAATTCCTTACTCAAAGAACGGGCACCCCTAATCGAGACGAGGTAGCAAAAGACCGCGTAATATACCGTCGTAAACAGTCATGTTGGCTGGCGGGTGCACGCGCATTTCAGGTCAAATCACTCGGCTCTGTTGCCCCAGTCTTTTCGTCATCATGGTCGATGGCTGATAACAGCTGACTGTTGACAAACTTCCTCCGCGGTGTAACCAGATTGCATTGGAGGGGCTTTCTGAATTGAGAAGGTTCAGCCCATCAGAGATGATGCAGGACCTGCGGCAGACGGAATTGTGGTCGATCGGCGCCAACTGATCATAACCAGCAGCCGGCTGCTGCACCGAATTTGTTTGTAAGAGGTAGTGATTAAAACAAGTTGTAAGGCGTGTCAGACAATAACAGTTAAAACAACTGAGTTGTTTAAGGCAATGTCGTGTGAACGTAAAAACGAACGGGCCAATCAAAACGCAGAACGCTTGTCGCTCAATAAGAACCGTAAAATTGTTGTTTCTCTATGAAAAGGTTGCCGTTTTCTGTTAAATTCCAATTGCCCAGTATCGCTCAAATCATGTTGTTCCGGTTTTCTCCATTTCGTAGTCCAGTACGTGACGGTGGGTTGACAGCCAACGCAGGGAGAGGAACCCGCGTGCACCAATGGGTGCGAGTGGACAAAATAAAAATACGTTATATCCTTTACGGAGTTTGTTGAAACGAGAATTTATTCATCAAATGATGAAGCATGCTACGTTCCTAGCTAAACTCATTTAGATCGGTACACACGTGTATCACGTCTTCCCCGATCCTAGTTCCCAAACAAAAACCCTTTTGCCTCGTTTGGTGCGAATGTTTTGTGTGGACCCAAACTGAACGGTCTTTGCATCATGGATGTTATTTTTCAAGACACAGCAAGTTGCCTCCACTGTGGCACCAATGTTTTGTTAAAACGATAGAGAGAAAGTGTTGAAATAACCTAGATATGACGCGGTAAGGTGGCCACAAAACGGAGAAATGTCATATGCAGCTTAGCGTTCTGAAAACGGATATCTGACTCCACATCACAGTCCACAAATAGCGCGATAAACCTAAAAGTACACCATGATGTGTATCAGTTTCCGTGGAAAATAGTTATTTTCAGTCAGTCTTCCACTAAGTCACAAATCTGCTTCGTCCAGCCTTTAAGTATTCACTATAGGCGCCCTGTTGGTCGGACACTTTTAACTGACACGTTTTTGTCCATGTCTACCAATAACCCCATTAACACGTCGTATTTGATACCTCATGGGATACTTATATCACCATTTGTTGAAAAAATTTTCGTTCCGGCAAACTCCGTAAGGGAAATATCGTATTTTTATTTTATCTACTCACACTCATTGATGGACGCTGATTCCCATTCCTCAGTTGCCTGTCAACCACCGAGGAAATTTTTCAAAATCCAGCTGTTATCAGCCGTCGACCGTGGTGGCCAAAACACCAGGACAATGGAGCCGAGCAATTTGACCTGAAATGCGCGTGCACCCCTGTGCTAGCGAGGGTGACTGTGATCGAGCCTGACTTTTACGGTGTCTTTGGTCGCGACGGTTACTTAAGTGTGTTCACGTCTTATCCCGATCATGTGTTAATCAGTTCTGTATCCTAATTGATGCCTTCTTGTAAGCTGATGAGGTTAACTTGTTCTGACGGTAGGTTTACTTGAGCTGACAGAGGTTCTATGTGAACTGTAAGGGGTGTGGCATGTTATACACCACTTTATGTCCTATCAGTTTTCGTTCTTCCTTCTTCTCATTTCTCGGTAGTTAAATACAGAACATATTTCGAAGTTGAGCCCTCAGCGAACTTGACTGTAAAATTCCTTTGTGCCAATAGAACTACGAATCGAATATTGTAGTTAAAAGGTTCTTCCTCTCATGAGCTGACAAAATGGCTTCTCTCAGTAACTAGTTGTGCCTAGTTTGAAAGTTACCTTTGAGCTAATACCATGTATTGAAAATCTTCATAGTGCCACAGACACGGTATGCCTCACTGATGTCTATTCTTTTTATTCACAAATGTCCCCTTCCGCTGCATTTCATCGAGTTCCACTAATCTTCCAGTGCATATCGACTATTTGAAATGCTTAATTGTTTTTATCCTGCGCAGAAAATCTGAGATTCTATTTCATTTGTAAGAGTTTTAACCAAATTGATGGCTTAGCTTTTGGGAGGCTACTTGGCCTCCGTTCTAACTGATGTTTTCGGGGCTAAAATTGAGCGCACATTCTTTCCAGTTATAACACGACAGCTGTATAAACGGTATGCCGACGGTGTGTTCTTAACCAGACAAGACAAGGAAAAACTCGTTAAAGCAATTCAAGTTTCTAACTCTGTCTACCCAAGTCTGTCAGTAACGTTTGAGTATGATCTAGATAACAGTTTTTTTTTTTGGACGTCTTGATTAGATTTGGTTCCGATGGACCTGTTGAAAGTTCATTGTAGCACAAGCCAACGTGGACAGGGCAGTACACTGATGTTATGAGCTTTTGCCCCTGTAGCATATAGACGGTCACTGGTACTTAGGTTGTTTCACAGAACGTCAAGAGTGTGATACAGAGATAGGCAGCAGGCTTGGCGAAAAGTGTTGCATAAAGCTCTTCGTTCGATAAATTTCCCGATACGTTTTAGTAGGAACTTGAGTAAGTTTACTACTTCGGAGAGTGCAGTTGTGAACGTTCCGAAAAATCCTTTTCCAATTAGGACAGCTTGAACACTTTTGGAAAGTTGGTCTGCGCCACATTGAAACGCGTGTGTAATACAACAGAGCCCGTTCTACTCTCACAAACGACCAGGTTTCCTTTACCCTTGGTCAGAAACCGGAATCCTGTTTTTTACCAGTGATTGTGTCGATCAAATTTCCTGCAGTTGCAAAGTGACTTACATCAATGGGACAGAAGGAACGCTCGAAACAAGGTTTAGGGAGCATATCTCAAAGTGGTTGAGAGATGTATTAGTTCCTCCGCTAATTACTAACACTGAACAACGACGAAACATCGCTACATCCATTACAAGATGTTTATCGACCACAACTCAGCGTGAGTATTGTAACATACGTTTCTGATGAATGCTCACAATTTGTCAATTCTCCATTGTATCGGAATGGTCGACAGCCGTTACTGTGATTTGAGAAACACTCGACTGTCAATCTTTACTTTCACTGGGTTTAGCTTGCATGGGTTCCTTTCTTCGACGTGTTTTGATGTGATTCTGTGGTTCCAGGTAAATGGAACAGCTAGCCCTTTCGGTATTGTCACAGATTTCGGATTGTCTGCCGTCATTTCAATCCTCATGACCTGCCAAAGTGGAGAATGAATGGATAATGATCACAGTTGATAGCTGTTTGGTGGACACCGTTTTGAAGTAGAAAGTGACGTGGTAAAATAACTAGGTAAACTATATGGATGAGAATCGCGATGCGGACGATGTTCACAATATACTCACAGTTGTGACGAAAGAAACGTGGTACTTATTCACAATTGATGGAACTGTAACTAAAAGAACACGAATATGCGTACTTTGATATAATTGAACACAACTTCCTTGTACTCCGTTTATTCAGTGCACACTTCTTTCGAATAATATATTCCGTGAGTCAGTATGTCACATCTGACCGTGTTTTCCAGTTTTTTGCTATTCTATTAGGTTGAACATTATCGACGATCTGAGTTCACTTAGCGTTCCCACACGCGTTTTTATTCTCTCAGAGTCACACCAAGGAGGTCACATCAGTCTACTGGTGGATCGGTGGTAATTCGCACAATGCGAACGAGTTGACAAGGAATGTTGACCAGTACAGAGGCTTGGCTGTTTCTGGCGGTTACGACGGTATTCTTACTTTCTGGTTCATGGACCCTGGCCGCACGGAGACACCCACGTGGTCAGATAGCGATGTATGCCAGATTTGTGGAACACCTTTCTTTTGGAACGTGAAGAAGATGTGGAACATTATGTCGGTTGGGGTGCGCCAGGTGAGTACACCGATGCTGTTTTTCTCCCTTGTTGTTAAAAATCACTCACCTCTATTGATAACCAACAAACTTGTTTTGAACCTCTATGCAATATCATTTTCCTGTCTGTGCCCACGAAACCACGTAAGACAGGTTAAAGGGGAGAAACCAGATGATAAGCAGCTACACTCTCAGGGTTGTATTTCGCACTGTTGTGACCGCAAAGACGCTTGGCCTGCAAATTCGTTTATTGCACGAACTCCCGTACAGGTCATGTTAAACATGGGACCACAAACGTGTACACTCATTTGCACGGCTGACGTGCATTCACATACATTGGGTGGCAGTACGTTGTCATTCGCCCTGGTGGCACTTCTCCCATAGCGCGTACACACTATTCCAATAGTCTCTTCTGGTCCGTCGTCTTCCTGGCGTTGGGGCTTGCCTTTTGTTCCCGAATGTCGCTTGTGAGTAGTATACTACTCACAACGAAACTGCCTGTTATACAACAGCACTACTGACCACTTAAGAGTACGTAAGTAATGAGGCACGATCCTATGAATACACAATGAACTACACTTATAATTGTGATACTGCCGTCTTCCGCATTTGAAAGCAAAGGTTTATAAAAGTTACCTTCCAAAAGACAACATTCCAATCGTACGACAGTTGACTGACTATCGGCGTATCATCCAGTATGGTTGAAGAACTTGCGCTATCCTTCGAAAACCTGATGTAACTCCCATTACATCTACTTTGCGCGATAGTGAAGACAATCAGGCATTAATGTCTTATATTATCACGCAATTGGGCTAGGCTAGCCTCTCACTGCCAAATACGTCAGATTGTTGTGTACTTCCCGTACTTTTGAGTGATAATTATTTCCTAAAGTGAAGACAACTAGCGATCACTGACGCTTTAGTGTCTTCGCTCTCCGACAAGTTGGTCGTCACCAAGCTGTTTTGGCGAATACTCCCTCAAGTCTGTAGCTTGCATTGTGCCGTGTCTCGAAGACACGAATTTACCATTTCGACACCGATATTCACTTGGGCTCGTCTCAAGGCGTTTGGAAATCTACGCGGGTCCCTCCTAGATCCTCAGATGTTACCAAGGCGGAATCTTGTGGTCAAGCTGGTATTAGAATCGTGCTAAGTTTAAAGGCTGGGTTATGCTTGTTTGGTTGGATCCTAGTGAACAATCGTTTGTGCGTTGTCAGATACCGTACATTAATCTAACACAATTTAGAAAAACATAGTGCATTCATTATATCAACGTACATTCACAATCGATCTCGGACATTTCTGCACTATTGCAATTTCGAAATGTAGCAATTGAAGTGGATACTTTAGCATTGTCACGTATCCGTGCATGAATGAAAACTGCTTGCAGTGTTCACAACTTTTGTTAATCTAGAAGACCGCGTGATTTGTATTGTGTGCAACTGAGTAGAGTGAATTGAAGTTGCTTTTCACGTTCACCTTTACGTTGGTTTGAAGGGTCGCCATGATGGACTGCTTACCGTAGCCCACACTTGTCGGCCAACAAAAGATGGGCTGCTAGTTAATAGTCGTTAGTTGTACTGGTAACTGATGACGAATTGAGAATACTCATGGGATGCGTAAGAATGTCAAATTGAATTCCCAGTATCTACTGAAGGAAGGGAATATCCATGACACGTTTGATCTTCAGTCCTTAGGAACATCGAAAACATATCTTCCTGTCCACGCATATGTTCTGGCAAAGTAGAGGTAACTACACTTTGCCAGTTCGCGCCTGACTGGTGCGGAATTTCTGCTGAATACCCTCTGCGATCTCCCAATTTTTAGCCTATGACTACCTTCACGTGTTTACAGTCTACGACCCTGTCGTCGTAAGATTTCGAACATGTTCCCGACCCGAGCCGAAACTTTGGAACCAAATGTTCAGCCACTAGGTTGATGCTCGTCCCGATGTACCGATCGTCTCGCAAGTGAAGACTCGATGGCAAAAGCCAGAGTCAAGTCTTCTAATTGAAAGTGCTCACTAGAATTAGGCCTCGTAAATGAGTCGAGCTAGCCAACAACATCGTAAACTAATGCGAACACAATAGGGTTCGATGATATGATCTTATATGTGCATTTCGGGTCACGTCGCGTGGCGCCATCATCGCAATTTTGACTTCAAAAACATCTTAGCGACCGAAAGCTAGCTCAGGATTAGGAACCCGCGTGCACCGATGGATGTGAGTGGACAAAAATAAAAATACGATATTTCCCTTACAGAGTTTGTCGGAACGAAAATTTTCCCACCAAATGATGTATACTGAAAAGTTGCATTCATGAACGGAGCGGGTTTACGACTTAGTGGAAGATTGACTGAATATAACAAATTTTCCCATGGAGACTAATGCACATCATAGTGTACTTCTCGGTTTATCGCGCCATTCGTGAACTGTGGTATGACCTTAGATATCTGTGCTGTCAGATTGCTGAACGGCGTATGACATTTCCTCGTTTAGTGGCCTCCTTATTGAGCCGTATTCAATTTATGATACTGTGTCCTGTTGCCACTTGATGTATTAGAAATATTGAGGACTTCTTCGTAGTAAGAACTACAAGAAGCACCACATTCAATTCTGTTTGGCGGACACAAATTGACAGTGATTAAGCTTACTTTACAGATGAACCTTACGTAGTAAACACATATTATTGGGTGTATGCTTGCTTCCGATGTTACGCGAATGTACTGTCTTCTTTGCTTAGACTGGATAAGGTTGGAAAGTGTAGCTTCTTGGTATCAACTCTACAAAATATTGCTACTCATGATCCAAAACGTTACTCTTGTGAGACAGGTTTGCTTGTATTCTACACTTCAGTCAGAGTTGATTGAAGTATTCCAGTTTGTAAATTACCGCCAGAGATATTCTGTTTCATCGGCTAGTCAATATTATTGTCACGCAGAACAAAATAGACGGGAACATTGATATGTAAGTCATATATTCACATGAAGTGCTAGAAATGTCCGTGGTTTTACTTACGTAAAAGCGTTCTGCTTGAGCATTATGACAGCATCTGTTGCAGAGTAGTTTCAGTGGTTACATTGCATTTCAAACTTCTGATCATTTTGCGTTCCTCCGGGGTTGATGGACGTTCTCTGTAGATTCCGTCGATGAGGTAGCCCCAAACGGAAAAATCTGGTGGCGACCGTCCACGGCGAATGACCTACCGCTGCCGGACTGTTTCATTCTGACAATGTATAGCGTGATACTGTACCATCCTGTTGAAACCAAACATATTCACGTAATCCTAGTTGTTCCACCATTGGTACAGCATTCTGAAGCAATCGGAGTTAAGGTTGCTCTGGATTACAAATGTAACGTTTCCACCGCAAGCACCAACGGAGCTTGCGAGTTCATCTTAACCCATTTGATGCTTCACGGATATGTTTCGGAGCCTACACTCTGCGATTCGCCTTTCCTCATCAAAAATGATGCAATCAACGACTGTGCAAGCGACACCGTGATCCGAAGCACTTTCTGGTGATTAACCTGTTCAATAGAATGGGTACCTAACAGCCGCTTCCCGGAGCTTGCCTTGGTCTGTGAGACTTGTCTCCCCTAAGACTGCAACATCGGTACTGTAGCCGCTCGTTTCCTTTACAACGAGTGCGATGCGGCGTTCCAACGATCTGGTACCGCATCAATCCAATAGCGTGCGCAAATTCCATATCTCGAGAACCAGGATCTTACTTCCTTGGGGTTATGTCAGGTTCTCTTGGAGGGCCTACATTGAACCTTTGATTTAGTAACCTGATCTGTGAAACAATAAATATAAGGTTTTTCTGAGGTGCCCTATCCAGAAGCAATGAACCAAACCTCCGACTCACTGTCCTCCCTACTGCACCCACCCGCACATGAGTGGGTGCAGTGAAGTGAGTGACTTCTCATTCCAGTTACTGCTGCGTGCAAAATGTGCACCACAGTCTACATCTTCTGGGTAGTGCTAGTTCTTCGACCATATAGGGTATTTTTCTGGTGGTCACGGTTATCCGTTGAACGTTCGGAGTGCTCTTTGTTTCATGGTACCTCTTCTAACCTCTCTCTCTCTCAAATGAGAAATTTGGCAGTGCTGCCGGTTTAAAGAAAATACTGTTGTATACTCTTACGATCGTTCTCCACTACCTGGGCACTCCCACACAATCATCAATGCGACATAAAACCCTGTGAGTGCTGTTGATTTTCTTTCAACCGTCCTTCTTCGATCTGCCTGACGTGATTGTACCCAGTAGGACTACTGTCTTAATCAGCCTTGTCCCTCGAATTGATGCGATATACAAACTTGACTACCATATCAAAGTAGGAGAAATGGTTAGCAACATTTGTTTCCTGATAGAGACAGCCAGCCCGAACCTTTTAGTTACCACGAGAAAATCGAAGGATGAAGTTTACATTTAAGTTGCAAACGTCTGATCACCAACTAAGGTGACATCATCAGTGCGTAAGTGTTTGAACGTGTGGGTTTGAGCTCCTAAACGCCATATATATCTGGAAGGCCGTTGAAACTCAGCGCGTAATCGAGCTATCCATTTTATTTTTCTATAATGTTTTAGTTATTTCCTAGGTAACGTTGTACGTAGGAATTATCTGAAGTCGATATTGTCTACACCACCCAAAAGAGTGAGTTATTTCCCTTCTCAAAGTATTTTCAAAATTCAAGTTGTTAATCGTTGAGTTGTCAATGGCACACTAGTTGCTCTGAATTCCAGCAGTTATTCTATCGTACATCCTAGGCGCATATTTTATGCGCAGTTGTCAGAGGTGACACGAGACGTCCAGTTTTCGAGGCAGCACCTGTCGATGTTTACATCCGGAGCGCGTATCTGGACGCAGTGTAACAGTTGCTGTCCATCGTTAGGTTGTAAGTTTGTCGCACATAAGTGTTCATGGACCGGAACGGCTGCAACTGTCTTGCTAATCGTCACCCGTAAAATGACCAATGTTAGCTGAGTGTGACTGGAAGACGTAAATGTTGTATAACATGACATTCGTTTGTGAGTAGCACAGCACTACTCGTACGCTCCGGAACAGGTCTCAACGCCAGGAAGACGAGGGAGCAGAAGCGACTGTTGGAAATGTGTCTGTGCACTATGTTGGATTTGTCACCAGGGCGAATGACAATGCACCCGACGGATGCGGTTACACATCATTTGTGCAAAATAATGTTCCCGTTCGTTCTATGTTTTCACGTGCCTTGTAGTGGATATCTTGCAACTCTCAGACCAATTGTCTTTCGCAGTCACGGCAAAATTTTGCGTTACATTGGAGGTAGGTAGAAATAATCTGGTTTATAATTTTGTTGCGAGGTTTGCTTGTTTCTATCTTATTCTACTTCTGCAAATTGTACTCAAGGAAGTGAATTGATTCGTCTCTGTGTTTTCCTTTTGCATTACCTTTGTTTTTGTTTACACAGCATCATTGTCGTCGATGTGGAAAAGCGGTGTGCGACAAGTGTTCCCCATATCGGTCCTCTTTGCCTACCATGGGGTTCGAACGTGATGTGCGCATGTGCAACGTCTGCGGTCCATCCATCACTGATGAGGAGTAAGTCTACGGACTTTTTATTCTCAGTTGAGCCACAGTTTTATATAGTCAGCCACTTTGTTCTGTTTCTCCTGATCCGATCTGAACGGGTTGCAATATTGCGGGGGGAATCTAATCAGATCGGTTCTGTGTATATTAATTACTAATTGCAACTTTCAACATACAACTAAATTGGAATCGAACGCTCGTGTCAAGTCTTAATTGTACGATATTGCATTGGAGCAGGCACCTATTTTGCGATTTGCGTCAACTTTGGTAGGATGTTCGACTAAGCCGCAAATCACACAGATATTGCTTGGATTGCGTTCGACAAATTGGGTTGTACGTGACGCCAGCTCGTTCTCTGTTTTTCAGTGGTGTCGAGAATTTAGTGCAGCTTTATTGATAGTCCTGTGTTTAAGAAATTTGGCCTGGGTTTTGGGCGTGGAAAATTTACGTTAAAAAGCGTTCCTGACTTCTTGGATGAGATACAGGAGGAAACGAACACCATTAGTTTGACACTGTCGAGTTTGGCGTTGTATCGTGGTCAATCGCTGCCACTAAACTGTGCCTGTGTTCTGCAACCTATTTCGTTGATAGCTGATAGAGTCAGAAATTTGGTTGGTATGAATTGACCATCACTCACATCTGACCGTAGCTTTCATACTCAGATAAACTTCTCATTTAGCATCTTTCTAAAGGAAACGTTGTACTCATTATTTGCTAGATCTCATCGCATTATTAGAATTTGAAGCCCGATCCACATTCTCACGAGGTCAACTCTTCGCCCAAATTACCGCATATTTTGACAAACATTGTGTAACTTCTAATTAGGGAAAGGTTTGTTTGACACTCATGTCCCTCTCTAGAATGTATGGCAAAGTTTAACAACCTAAGGAAGCAAAACCATTTGCCAGATATTTTGCCAGGGATGACCGAATGATCATATCTGTATTTCAAATTGAACACTGCTTAAAAGTGATCTCAGCCTTCGCTTTCAGGTAGGCTTTTCAGCTGGCCTACTTCGAAAGGAAATACTAGGCTCAAATTCCGCTCTTGTTAGAATTCATCAGCAGTGTATTTTCCCGTCGGGGCCAGAATTTGCACTGTGACACTCTTGCTTGCGAGACCAGTTTGTTAATCAAAACGCCGGTAACCTCACGAGGCATGGCCAAATGGTCGTATCAAAACGCTCAACTACAACCCTGTGCGAATAGAGCTCACCCGAATCTATTATTAAGTAATATCTAAATTCATTATTATATAGAAATTTTCATCTACATTTGTTTGAGTAGCTCCTAGGTTGCCCGTTTACTCCGGCGCCTGCCGTGTTAAGCCCACTCATGATTTTGGAGTCGTCGATTGGTATTAACTGGATTATATCCTCACATGAGATGTTCAGCAGCCTGCGGATTCACTAATTGTTCCACGTGGTTTTAAACTCAACCTCTGCATCTTTTCTCTCTCTATCTGTTTTGCCGCTGTTTACGCTACTTGCAATAGTAACTTCCAATGGCCTGCAGCCGAACCGCTACATACCTATCACATTTCTTTACGTTGATCTTCCTTGTAAGAACTTTTCTTCTACAGCAACCGCCATGCCAATATACAACCCCTGTACAGTATTAACGAATTCTACTATATTCATAATTATGGTTTAGTTATTGAACCGTAATTTTCATGAGAGGAGAAGTCACTCTAAAGTTTGGTGCGGCACCCCGATCCTAATCTGCTGAACAGTTCAGCAAGCATTTCTGGCTCATCGGATGGAATTTTAGACAGGATTTTGAACATTTGATTCACGTCAATCACACAACACTCGTTTTACACGATTTTCCTCCTAAGCACTATATATATTTTTGTCAACTGACTCGTTTTGCATTGTTGGTTACTAATGAACAATGAGTCGTTAACACGAATTGGTGCATTTGGATTAGTTCAAGTTGAACATCACTCACACTTGACCGCAGTCTTTGCATTCATATAAGGCTTTCAGCCAGCCCACTTCAAATAAATAAGGTTTCCGTTTTAGCTGTATTTTAGTTTTGAGCGTTTTTACTGTCTTGTTTTACGAAGTTTTAACTCTTGAATTTCGCGGCTAGATCACCTGTATGCACTGATTCTCTTCTAAATTAGCATATGTTTCGTATAACTTTTCAGTAATGAAATTCCAGTATCAGTACTGATGTGCCTGAATTATATGGTAAATTGCTTGAGAAAGCTCCCTAAGGCGGTCAGTCCACCGGATCGTTCAGTGGGTACCATACAGGGTAAGACCGGCGGATAACTGAGTCTAAGTTTGAAATTTCTGAGCGCCAGGCGTGAGTTCGTATCTCAGTCGATAGTGTGCCTGTTGCATTTGGATATGCTGCTTTTTTCGCTGGTTCGAGCGCAGCGGTAGCCCAATTTTTCGTTATTTGCACTCATATTCTTATCGAGTAAAATAAATTGCCACGATTGGTTGTGCTATTGGTTGTGTATTTCGCTTGTCGATATGCTTTACTACGATAGTTGGCGGAAAAACATACCACTTTCCCGTCAATGAAATGAGCGTAATAAAAAATTTACGCAACTAAGATGTAAATGAGGACAATGGAAAGGGTGCTTAATGGGTTAGGCTGTATACTTTTTAGAACTGCGTATTGAAACTCTCATCTCAGGGAGGACGCGGGTAATCAAAAAAGCTTAACCATCTAACGAAAAACGTTCTTTGCGGATACCATTTAGAAGACAGAAACTGTCTTCCCTGAAGGCAAAATGTGAAGCTCACACGAAAGGGAAATTCGAGTGTGATGCTTCTTTTCGAAAGGAGCTGCGGGCAAACTCCCCCTGAATGCGAATACTGCGATGGTACGTGAGCTAAGTTGTGCTGAATCTGGGAATCGAGCTTTGCACTTGATAGTATGTACGACAAAAAAATCAAACTGTGTAAATCGTTGGAGTGACTGACAAATAACTGTTTATTCACGGCGGTTCACCAACTATCGTATATTCGGCAGAATGAGTCGACTGCATTTGGGTGACTATCGCCTATCTCAATTGAGTCACTTCATTTGCCAAGCCACAATAAGTCGAGAGACATTAAGTCATTTTTGTAGCGCACATTTTAGACAGTGAAAGCTGCCTTAAAAGAAGCCCAACTGCTAGTTCTGTTTCCTATCACTCAGAAATTCGGACATATTTTGTCGTCCCCAGCCATTACAAAAGCAAATTATGTTAATCTACCCGCAGTTTTCTGATTCAGTCAACGGCTGACCGCTCGAAACGTTTTCAACTCCGTTGATCGTAACAATTACAGCTGAACCGTTCATCTTACTTCAACATCACAGTTTCTCACTATATACGGATGACATTCGACAGGAACCTAGAAAATGTGAATTGTTTCGATTGTACTAATCTGTTCGTAATATTTTTTTGGTATTTAAGTCACATCTCTCCATTTGTTTTGCTTCTCAGATACAGCTTGTCTCCTCGTTCCATCGTTGTACTGTAGTTAAGTATCAATGCGAGCTACTGATGTACTGCTATCTGTGATGGTCAGCAGTTGTTTACTGTTCCGCGGATTGTACTTGATTGCAATTTCGTTTCAATTTTTCTTGTCCAAAAATAAGATAAAGCGTGTTCAGCTACTATGGTCACTAGCCAATCAAGAGGCCAAGAGCAGCATCAGACAGTGTCTACCTAACATCAGCACTGGTTAACGCTGATATCGCGCTTACTTTTCATCGTATTTTGTATATTTTTGAACTTTCGCTTGATGGGAGGTGCCGTATACACGGATCCGTCCTTGGTAAATCGACTTTCTCTAAGTTGTTAGATCATATTTTTTCTTTAAATTAGGTCACGGCAAGGTGCATTTACACTGTTTGTACTCTTATCACCCTCATCATCTAAGTTGACTGTCGAATTCATTTTGTTCGTCCACTTTGTCCCACCTTACGTTACGTAAAAACCATTTGAAATCGATATACCACAAATTCTGTAGTTATTCAATTTTGTTCCGAGAATAGTCTTGCCATTCGAGCTGGTAATTCTTGCCCTGCTATTTGCGCCGTCACTCGACCACTTGTCTCGGAATCCTGTCGGGGTTGCGTGCGTATTTGTTGGAGCAAACGCGAGACAACCAATCTTCACGCTGTGTGTAACGCCCCTGCACGATCAGGCCGTGTGCGTGCGTGTGAGGCCACTTGCCCTGCCATGTCGCAGTCATGCGCAGATACACCAGATCAATTACGGCAATTTCGCGGTCAACCGTGGAAACCAGTGAGGATCGAGTTTGACTCGAATGAATAAACCTTTACCAAGCGTTAGGGTATTGCCGTTTGAACAATGACACTTTGATTCTGGATTGAATCACAGGATTCACGTGGATTTCTAGTTTGAACACGCGGATAGCCTCAGCTAAGGGAAGAAGAGATGATGCGTCCGCGTGATGCGTCATCGACTGTTGTACACGCG
Organism: Paragonimus kellicotti; assembly: GCA_014220965.1. Lineage (NCBI taxonomy): Eukaryota > Metazoa > Platyhelminthes > Trematoda > Plagiorchiida > Troglotrematidae > Paragonimus > Paragonimus kellicotti. The sequence goes on from LOND01000324.1 coordinate 77,279, forward strand.
TTGTGTGCGTGTCTTTCGATAAATTGATAACCATTTCGATTGGCCATCTTGCTGATCGTGACAATTAATCTTACCCACGTCCCTTACTCATACAGTGCGTACATGCACTCGATGAACGTTTTCCCAGGTATACACAATGAATACCAGACGCGAAATGAGAATACAAATAATTGCTGGAGACCGAACGTATATTATACGATAATTACAATAGGTCTCAATCAGCGCTAAACGACACCGATACGCGAAGGTAGCTAGGGAGGTTGAGGATCCGACCGTCGAGCGCGCGAGCAAGCCGGAAGTGTATATGGCGCCATTGGCGCGCATAGGCCGACAAGCATGCAAACAAACAAACGCGATCGCATGCAGCAAGCAGACGGCAGACAAAGATCCTTACGATCCTATGTACAATGTGAACTATGATTTTGGGAAGAATTTTACACATCGTACAGCAAGGCAGACCGGGTTATCTCCAATCACTACATTATGTTGGATTGACTGCTCTGTCTGTTTATGTTGTTGTTATCATAATAAACAGTTTCATCATTCTGTTGAGCGGCAAACGTTACAGGTACTATGAAAGAAAATGCACCAATAATTACAAAAAGCAAACCTCAATCGTTCGCGACGATAGTCTCGTCCAACAAAATCAATAGTTTCTCAACAGGACCAGCAAGGTCAAAGGTGAACCGTCACGCGAGTAGGCCAGGCCAAGAATGGCTACTCTCACCGCGGACAAATAGTGACAAATTAGTTCAATGAAACAAAAACGGGGTGGGTAAGATATTGAGAACAAATATCAGGTTGGTGAGAAAAAACAACGGAATACAAACGGTGGGAACGAATTTTCTCAGTTCAGGGACGAACAAATGTACGGATACTATGCCATAGTTTTTGGATGCAATTGATGGACTACAAGTTACTAGTTGTACGTTCTTCCGACGAACGTTGAGTGACGCACGTATAACCAACGACGCCAAATATCAAAACCAAGTCAAGTCGCTGGAAACGTGGTACTATTGACATAAACAATATAATCAATTACAAGAAACAAACCTCAATTCGTTTGCGTTCGTGGGATAAGGTACAATGGTTGGCCGCAATAGGCCGTCAAGGGTCCAACAAGCACAAGCAGGTACAAAGTATGTGTTCGGTCGATGATGTTTCCCGATGTTCATCCTCAAAGAGACTGCACCTCGGTTTTGTGATTGTTTGGGTTCACCGCGTAAGGCTAGTCTGAGTGAGGGATGAAACCGGCAACCCATTATGTTACGAGCCGAAGCTCTTGTCCACCCAGCCATCAGTTCTGTAGTCGTCGCTAATGAGAGGGGAATTCATACGAAACTGGATTATTGGTTTACATTCTGTAGTGCGGATGGACAGCTACCTCAGATTTTCAGTTCGCATTGGCTATGGCTATAAGGACGAAGTTTTGTTTATAATGCCTTTTGATTTGAAGTAAATTGTGTCCATCCGCATCAACGGCGTGTGAAACACATAATAACTCAATTAACTACCGAATCTTCAGTTATCGTCCGCTATATGTAGAGTAATTGTAAACCTCTTAATTCTAGCGGAAGAAGACGAAATATTGAGAGCCTACTCAGATCAAACTAGTTGTATACACAGTAAGTTAATAATTAACAAGTGTATACAACTTACGATCAAGTGAAGTCTGTACATTGAAATCAGTCGTTTACAAATGGCACCTTACGAAACATTAGCGTTAACAATCAAATTGAGTGGTGCATAAACAAATGATCGGTATTCATCATGTCAATGAGGAAGACGTCGTGGGGAAAGTCGTTAACACCAGATACGCTCACACCTCCACAGCTACACGGCTGGTTTGTTAGATAGTTTGTTAGCGTCTCGCCTAACGATTGGGGGTTCCAGTCTGCGGGCCACCGTTTTGTCACCACATTACTGGTAAGAATTGCAGTACAAATTCTTTCTCATTAGTTCCGTCCAGAACGGACACATACCGGGTGCACTTCTACTATGTTCCGAATAGCCCACCACACTGGTGTTGTTTGGGATTGAGCTTGTGCAAAAGTTCCACAGGAAAATTGTCAGTCCTACACGCCAGACTGGAATATACTCTGATTTAGGTTGCTGTGTATTCCGTTGTTGGATAACTGTTCATTGAAATCGAACACATATATAATTAGTTTCAAGAGTCTGTATTTTTACGAATGCAGGTAGTTATTTGCCCAAGGCACACTGCGTAGTCTAATCGTTTGCATTACCAGTCCGTCCGATTGCACGATAAGCAAAATTATGTGTTCACTTTTCGAAGCCGCTTCGTCAAGTAAACATCCCTCTTTTAGGGTACACATTGTAACGATCCACGTCTGATCGTTGAGTTACGCGTAGCCCAAAAACGGATCCCCAAATTGAAAACAAGATTGGATCCAACAATTTCTACGGTACTATTAAAGAAATGCATCAGTAATTACAAAAAGCAAACCTCAATCGTTCGCGACGATAGTCTCGTCCAGCAAAATCAACAGTTTCTCAACAGGACCAGCAAGGTCAAAGGTCAGCCGTCACGCCAGTAAGCCAGGACAAGAATGGCTACTCGCGCCAAGAACAGTTAATGACAGAATAGTTCAATAAAACAAAACGGGGTGGGTGAGGTAGTGGGAACAAGTGTCAGGTTAGTGGGAAAAATAGGAAATGCAAATGATGGAGACGAATTTTCTCAGTTCATGA